>JABUQX010117625.1:0-15000 GCA_015478945.1 Trachelipus rathkii
ACCAGCTACGGACGGCAGCCTATCAACGGCAAGTCTCAACTCTATTTCCAAACCACCAGAGTTATTGGGGGTTCGGTAGAGGGAGTTTTCGACTTTTTTCTGCCGCCGCAGCATAGGTACTACAGAGGAATAAAGGATAATGCCTTCGTAGGGATAAGGGGGTGGTGATAGTGCTGCTGTCGACGACACTCTTTTTCCAAACCACCATAGTTATTGGTAGAGGGAGTGCCGGCAAAACAGCACCATCACCTGCTGTCAACTTTCCTTATCCGCGAATGGCAAAACCTTTACACCCTGATGGGATGCCGCTGCAGCAGAGTTAGCGAGCGTGATGACAGTAGCTGCCGCATTAGTAGCAGCAGTAGCAGCCGAAACTCTATTTCCAAACCACCAGTTCGGTAGAGGGAGAAACGACTGTTACTGCTGATTTTGCTACTAGTACTAATGCGACAGTTTTTGACATCAGCTGCTAACCCTGCCGAAGACGACCCCCTCACACATAAAGAGCGCTAATGATCCTTCCGCAGGTTCACCTACGGAAACCTTGTTACGACTTTTACTTCCTCTAAATAATCAAGTTCGGACATCTTTCCGTCAGCCTAGGGTGCCGCCGATCGCCCCCGCCGAAGCGGAGTTTGGTGTACGAAACGACGGCTACCGGAGGCGCCAGTCCGATGCCCTCACTGAATCATTCAATCGGTAGTAGCGACGGGCGGTGTGTACAAAGGGCAGGGACGTAATCAGCGCAAGCTGATGACTTGCGCTTACTGGGAATTCCTCGTTCATGGGAAACACTTACAATCCCCAATCCCAATCGAGTAGGGGTTTCAACGGGTTACCCGCTCCTTTCGGAGGGGGAAAGCACGTTGATCCCTACATTGTAGCGCGCGTGCTGCCCAGGACATCTAAGGGCATCACAGACCTGTTATTGCTCTTTCTCTTGCGGCTAGACGCCGCCGATCCCTCTAAGAAGATATTACGACGGACGCCCCTCGCTGAGGCCCGACGAACGAGGCAGGACGGGGACCTAGGAAACCGCCGCAACTTCGACCCCGAAAAGCGAGAATGTACCGCGCGCACTACTACTCCCACACCGAAAAGGCAGTAGGCAAAGACTGAGAGCGGACGGAAGGTAAGCTACGATACGCGCGGCAACCCCACGAGGGAGGCTGTTCGCGCGGCACGTAACTCCCATCCTTATCATCATCAGCTTCGCACTTACCCATGGCGGAAAGCAGCAGCGGCAGCGGCCTTAGACACCGCCCCTCGGGAGCTACGACGGCCCTGGGTGACCCCCGCCCGCAAAACCCCGCGGTCGGAAACCCCATCTCGGGAGTCGATCCGCCGACTAGTTAGCAGGGTAGAGTCTCGTTCGTTATCGGAATCAACCAGACAAATCGCTTCACCAACTAAGAACGGCCATGCACCACCAACCACCGAATCAAGAAAGAGCTCTCAATCTGTCAATCCTTCCAGTGTCCGGGCCTGGTGAGTTTCCCCGTGTTGAGTCAAATTAAGCCGCAGGCTCCACTCCTGGTGGTGCCCTTCCGTCAATTCCTTTAAGTTTCAGCTTTGCAACCATACTACCCCCGGAACCCAAACAAAAACTTTTGGAGGGACGGAAAATAAAATCTTGATCGCCGAGACTTTTCAAAAATTTTTGAAGGTTTAGGGAACTTAGACTTAGAGATTAGGATAGAAATTGAAAACGAGCTCGATGAAATGACGCTATAACAAGGGTTACTCTCCTACAAAACGTTTGAACGTATTTCGAAACCGAAATATCGTACAGGTGGCTCTTTTCGAGATCAGATGAAACGCCACTACAAGAATCGACTTCTCTCCTAATATATTTAGTAACGCAAAACATCCGTTCCGAAATTTGTAAAACTCTCGGAGAGGTTATAATATAAAATTTTGATTTGAGAACTTTGTCATGAATATGAATAATTATACGATAACAGATTTTCTTTCAACAGTAAATCATAAAGTTTTCTCCATGAGAACTCAAAACTAGTTCGCTCGCTGCCAATAAACAAAATCGAAACTAGTTCGCTCGCTGCCAACAAACAAAATTTTAACTAGTTCGCTCGCTGCCAATAAACAAAATTGTAACTAGTTAGCTCGCTGCCAATAAACATAATTGTAACTAGTTCGCTCGCTGCCAATAAACAAAAATTGTAACTAGTTCGCTCGCTGCCAATAAACATAATCGTAACTAGTTCGCTCGCTGCCAACAAACGAAATTGTAACTAGTTCGTTTGCTGCCAATAAACATACTTGTAACTAGTTCGCTCGCTGCCAATAAACATAATCGTAACTAGTTCGCTCGCTGCCAACAAACGAAATTGTAACTAGTTCGTTCGCTGCCAATAAACATACTTGTAACTAGTTCGCTCGCTGCCAATAAACAAAATTGTTACTAGTTCGCTCGCTGCCAATATATAATATTGGTTTACTTTTTCCGAATATGCACGATGCCTATTAAGGCTTACCCGTCTATATATAATACGTTTTAGTATATTTATTCCTTTATAAAAATCCAAGATATTCGTTCCTAAATTTAAGGTTTTTCTTCGTGCCGTTTCATCGGGTCCCGAGGAAGAGCTTATGATAAAATATATAGCTTTTGAAATACGTTCAAACGTATTACAACTCAAGACCTTTTACTATTGTACCATTTTAACGGGCTCAATTACCCATTTTGTCGTAACCTTGATGTCTAAATTCCCGATCGCATAATTTTTCTCAATTTTTTTTTAAAAAAACCATCGAGACCTCAAAATTTTTTTGAAGGCAATGGGAACTTAGACATCGAGGTTACGACCAAATGCTCAATCGAGTTCGTTGAAATGTCGATATATGAAAGTATACTGGGTTCTTATACGTTTGAACGTACTTGGAAACCAAAATATTCAAATAAATCTTTTTCTTGGTACCCGATGAAACGTCACGAAACTAATGTTGTTGCCACAAAATTTTAGTTTGAGAATTTAGTCAGGAATATGAATAATTATACGATAAAAATATTTCTTTCAACAGTAAATCATAAAGTTTTCTCGATGTAAAATCAAAACTAGTTCTCTCGCTGCCAATAAACAAAATTGAAAATTGTTCGCTCGCTGCCAATAAACAAATTAAAAAATTGTTCGCTCGCTGCCAATAAACAATGTTTGTTTAATTTTTCCGAATATGAACGATCGTTATCGACGAGGGCTACCCGTCTATAATCCGTTTGATTATATTAATTCCTTTAAAAAAAATTTAAAATATTCGTTCCTAAATTTCAGTTTTTATTTCGTGCCGTTTCATCGTGTAACGAGGAAGAGCTCATGGTAAGATAAATAGCTTTTGAAATGCGTTCAAACGTATTACTAATCGGGATCATTTACTATAGTATCATTTTCACGGTCTCAATTACACATTTGGTCGTAACCTCGATGCCTAAGTTCCCAATCGCATAATTTTTTTTACAAAATTTTTTTTTTCAAACCATCGAGTAATTAGAAATTTTTAAAGGAATTGGGAACTTAGACATCGAGATTACGACCAAATGATCAACCGAGCCCGTTGAAATGTCGATATATGAAGGACTACCGGGTTCTAATATGTTTGAATGTATTCGGAACCCAAAATTTCTAAAAAAGAGCTCTTCTCCGGTACACGATGAAACGTCATGAAACGGAATCGACTTTTCCCAAAAAATATATTAAAAATTATTTCTACCTTATAGCAGATTTAAACGTATATTCTTAGAATGAAAAAAAATATTAATCCTACTCAGTTGCACCTCTTTAAAAATCATATTGTCGGTTGACGTTGGTCAAATTTTTCACTGTATAATTGATCATCCTAAACGTTTTATTATGATAAAACAGGTTACTTTTTCAAAATTTTTATTTATACATCTTCAAAGGGATGATTGAGACAAACTTTCATGCAAGGAAAACTTTATTTAATCAATACAACGTTACCTTTTTAAAAGATACACAAGCTTTTTAGGTAAATAACAAATTACCGTTATTTTCTATACATACTTTTTTTTATGATAAAAAAATAGATAAGAAAGCGCCAAAAATTTTGACACTTTATTGTCTCGCGAAGGTAAATAGCGTAGCGAGCTAAGAGAGCCATCGCGTCGGTGATTAGAAAAATGTTGTAGGTAAGTAGTTTCCTTCGCCAGCTTAGGGAGCGCAGAGATCGAATTGAGTCGATCCGACCATAAATCATATCAGCTGATCACCCTAGCTGATGAGCTAGCGCATACGAATCAATGAAATTATTATACATTAGTTACAGGACTAGACTCCAACAATTTTTTAAAGTCATCGCCCCACCCAAGTTTTTCGGCTAGTTTTTTGCAGCTTTCGTCGCAGTTACCGATGAGGCTTAAATTTATTTTTGGCATATTCGATTCTTCGAGCTCTTCTTCTCGATTAATTAAAATCCGAGGGCAAGAGTCAGGCACATTTTGAACGAGAGACGAAAAAGGATCGACGATCAGAGAGGTTCCTATTATTATTAGTAAATCGCATTTCTTAAACTCTTCGAGGTATTCGGAGTTTTTTTCTGGTGAAAGAGGCGTGTCGCCTATTGAGATACCCGGTCCCACCACGCCTTCTTCGCAATAAGAACACGTCGGGGTAACATCTTGTGAAAATTTTTCTCCTATCCATTCTCGCGTATATTTTTTTCCGCAGAAAAAGCAATAGTTCGTGCGAAACGAGCCGTGATATTCCACGACTTTTTCGACGGGGATCCCGGTTAATGTATCCAGTGTATCTATGTTAAGCGTGTAGTGTCGTAGGAGGACCTCTTTGTCGTGAAGAAGTTTAAAAAAGTAGTGAGCTGGAGTAGGTTTAAATTCGGACGGGAAAATCTCTTTAATCACTTTATAAAAATGTTTTGAGTTCTTTATGAGACAATTTATTTCTAATATGTCTCCCGAAGAATTTCGCATCTCGTCGTAATCGTAATTTTCTGTATTTGCGGACAGTTCACCGTCGCCAATTGGACACAGGTAATCGAGTATTTTCGCGCAAGAAGATATCCCGCGACCGGCTACAGTGATTACGTTTTTGCATTTTCCCCCTTTAATAAAGGAAACCACGTCATCGATGGTCATTGGGAGCGTTGTCGGAATTGGTTGTTCCTCGTCGGATGGCGCGGATTTCGTTGGAGGTGCAATTTCTTCAGACATGTTTGGTTTTTGAAAGCGAGAATGATAGTGATTGTTTATATATTCGTATATGCATTTATATAAAGCAAAAAACTTAGATCTATATTTATTATTAATTAAATAATAATGTATTATTATAATAAAGATATAAAATTGTATTAGATTTTAAATATTATAATAATAATGATAATAATTTATAGAACAATTATTTAATTTATATTTTTTCGTTCTCTGAATTTTTAACGTTAAAATAAGGATATTTCGATGTTATTATGATTATTTTATTATAATACAATTTATCCTTATTTAAATTTCGGGGTTAAAACGAAATAAGAAAGATAATAAATATATTTAAAAAAAATCAACTTTATTCAGTCATTTTATTCACGGTTTTTAAGAAAATTCATCTCAAAGATTATTGAGATAGATGCAAAGAGATTCCCCATTTTTTTTTAATTTCAATTTAAAAAAGTTCATCATCCTTCGTCAATAGTCGGTCGTCATTCACGATGCGATGAGAGAAGAAGGTAAAGCCAAAAAAATCTCTTCTTCTCTGATATTCGTTTTCCCAAAAAGAAGATGAAATACAACAAAATAAAAAATCAGGCATCTGGTATTTTTGTTGTTTGTCAAACATTTTCTGATATCGTTACTGTTTTCTTCTGGAGACCAGTTGTTTTTTTGAGAATGTCAAGGAATATTTTTAAAAATTCATAATAGAACTGGCGACAATTTATATTTTTGTTTAAGAAACCTTTTTCATACTTAATAATAGCGAGGAAACTGGTTGTTTCTCCTTATTCGCTCGTTGACTCTTTTCCCCTTTCACTTCTCGTCGTTTATCCGAATAAACGGTTCATTTTGGGATCCATCACATGGCGGCGATTAAAAGAGGGAGAAAGGCCCACACATTACCCGACCCCCTTTTTTTATTCGCGACGAATTTAATATTAGCGAAGAAAGGTGAAATTAAAAACGGGAAAAATAGAGTTTTAGCAAATACGATAAACCAGAAGAAGAAATTTATTTTTGCTCTATCAAACATTTTTTTTTATAATAGGTGTTAGAACAGTTATCGTAGCCACAACATCTATAGATATTCCAGCCTTAAGTGATTTCTTTGCTACTTCAATATTGCCTCGTCTATACATTTCGAAGATCGGTGCTCCTTTTTCTTCGGACTTTTGAATTTTCATCATTAGAGTTTTCAAATCGATGTGTTCTATTCATATCCGATTCGCAGACCACCTTTTAAGAAAAAATATGGTTGGAAAATGCGATCGTTAAAAAAAATTTTCATTGATTAATTTTTCGATAGTACGAGGAGAGAAAGAAAGAGAGAGAGATAGAGATAGATCGACTAATTCCATCCAGCCTTAAGTGATTTCTTTGCTACTTCAATATTGCCTCGTCTATACATTTCGAAGATCGGTGCTCCTTTTTTCTTCGGACTTTTGAGTTTTCATCATTTGAGTTTTCAATTCGATCTGTTCTATTCATATCCGATTCGCAGACCACCTTTTAAGAAAAATATGGTTGGAAAATGCGATCGTTGAAATTTTTTTCATTGATTAATTTTTCGATAGTACGAGGAAAGAAAGAAAGAGAGAGAGAGAGATAGAGATATATCGACTAATTTCTCCCATCCCCTGTTTATATTGATATAGAATAGTTGATACGCTTTATTCACATGTATCTACTTTTATCAATCAACAAAAATAATTTTCACCCTAAGAAAAACATTGGATTTCTTGTCCACAAAAAGCTCAAGCAAGAAATCGAAAATGTGGTACTTATTGGAAAAAAAATTTTTTTTATTACGGACTGAACATTTATCCGCTATTTAGTTTTCTCTTTCCTTTTTCGTGATTTCAAAAATTTCATAAATATATAATAATAATAATCTGTTCGATGATGTTTTCTTAGCGCAAAACCCATTTCATTAAAACAGGAGGGGGATTATTGACAAAAACTACTGTTGCGTCATTTTAGGGTGCGAACTCAACCTCCCCACCCCGATTTGTTAGAAGATATTTTAATATTTTTTAATTCAAGTTTTTAAGCGTACATTTATTTTTTCCTACTGTAATAATAAAGATTCGACAAATATATTTATTATACACACACATCACCTACACACACACACACACTCTATATATATATATATAAGATGTTCTAGAGAAATTATAATTTAATTTTTTTTGATGAACCTGACCTAACCTAACTATATGCAAATTTTTAATTTTTTAATTAATTATAATTTTATTAATTTTATTTTTTATATATTATTTTATTATATTTTATTCATTATTTTTAGTTTCCCCTAAAGTATTGAAAAGATATAAGGAAAATGTTTATTTTTTATGGGTATCATGTTTAAATTAAGTTTTGAAACGTACGATTTATATAATATTTTTTGGATGTTATTTTATTAAAATTAAATAATTTTATATATTTTTTTTTAGTTATTTGCATTACAATGTACGCTAAATTCAAAAGCTTATTTATATAGTTTTATGTGTAATAGCAAAGAATTTTTTTTTTAGATACAGGGGCACCTAATCTGGAGACTGGCCATATATATATATATTAATATATTATTATTAATTATATATATTATATCTTATATATATTATATATATATAATATTATATATATATATATATATTAATTATTATATATATATATATATATTTACCTTGGCTGACTTATAGAAATGTCTTGAGGATCTCAAAACCTCATATCAACTCGTAATATGCAAAAATTTAAGACCCTATAATTAAATATACACACAACCAAAGAAGTTTAGAGTAAATTCCTCTTCAGGTGAAGTGAATTTATTTTTCTTCCTGCTTATTTACTTCAGTTTATATAAGTAGTGTCTAATTTATCCCCGCTATATTAGCGTCGGCGGGGGTATCAGTTGGGCACTATTAGGCTTCATAACATTTGGGGTGGAATCCGGTTCCACCCTTCATCTGTGTGCACCACGCGTGTTGTCCCCTAGCTAAGCTGTGTGTGCTGGATTTTATTAGTACTTTGAAAATCAAAGTGCCCTATAGTATAAAGGCTCTAGAGAGTCCCAATATATCTGAACATATTGATGTAACTTCTAATAATCATGGTCCTTTGATCACTCTCTTAACAGTTACATAAAGTTATTTAGACTCAGTTTTGAAGGGGTGATCGGACCACCCTTGTGCGGCGGGTTATGACATTTGGACGTCTTGAGAGTCCTCACTCTAATTTATTTAAATTCATCGGTGTTTGTATAAATACTACAATTATTATACGTGTTAAGATGTTTGCTTACCTATAGAGTAAGTATGACCTCAATCTTCGTATTTACTCTATATCTCAAAACCACTGTCCATGTGACATCCCATGCGTTACACATAGTGGTGAAAATCTCTCTAACTCAAACTCGATTGAAAATATTATATAGTGAATATTAGAATGAACTCAAGCTATGAGTAGATGTGTGGGTGCAATATTCCCCCTTTTCTTCGTTTAGAGACCATTCATCGCATATACCATCTTTTTTTTTGAGAGTTCATATAGAACTCTTTCCATATTTGTTCATATAAATTATCATTGTTTTTTACTTTCCTGATTATTTTTTACTCATTATTATTTAGTACACCTGTTTATACTATATAGTTACTTTAGCCATCGATCTAGCCGTCAATTAATAGAAGGTTCAAGCGTTATAAGAGAACAATAGGAATGTGTGCTGAGCTCGAGTCACAAACTTATCCATATATGGGTATTAT
Organism: Trachelipus rathkii; assembly: GCA_015478945.1. Taxonomy (NCBI): domain Eukaryota; kingdom Metazoa; phylum Arthropoda; class Malacostraca; order Isopoda; family Trachelipodidae; genus Trachelipus; species Trachelipus rathkii. Next base: position 8,953 of record JABUQX010117625.1, read on the forward strand.
TTATCGAGATTTTTTTGGTTCTCTTAGATTTTGTTCTATTCTCTGAGCCACTCACTCATATTTTTATTAGAGCCGGGGTGTGCATGAATCCGGCTCCGAGATTAGGTAGGCGACTCCGGAGTTTAAACTACACTTATATGTATCACTGTTTGGACAAAAATTTTAGTTTGCCATGATTAAAGCTCTTAACAATACTTCACAACTGTATACACTGAGAAAAAATATATGATTTATAAATCTGTCATAACCTTTTCATTTAAACAAGTTAATAAAAAAACAAACTCGCATTTTTCAAATGTAAAATTCTATTTAAGGACATTTTATTATATCATTATTATTAATATTTTTATTAAAAAATATAAATAAAACTTATCTCTAGAATTATAAGATAACTCAATAAACTTGTAGTAACTTAACCTATACTACGAATGAGTACATAAAAATCAATTATTTTTTTTATTATTTATAGTATATATACATACTCTCGCTCAGCGACGCTATATAAATCAGACTATAGCCGGAAATCCGGTATCAATCAGTGCTATACCGGTATACTAATTATCACTATCCGATATCCTGCCGGATATCCGGTTATAATCACCCAGCCGGATATCCGGTATTAATACGGCTATCCGGCTACTAATATTCCACTATCCGGTATATATAATATACCTCATCCCTATATATATATATATTATATTAATATTATATATATATTATATATATATTATATATTAATATTACTGACTAGAATAAACTAGATAATACAATAATAAATAAAAATGAAAAAGTAAAAATATATTACTACTACCCACTTTAATCACACAAAATATATCGTAATAGAAGAACCTATATACTATCATATGGTGAAGGCTCAACTCATAGCCTTTTAGACTTTGAGACGGATTAAATACATGACGAAAGTGAAATACAATGAAATATGACAGAGTGACATTCTAAATTGAAACAGGTTGATATACTAGGAAAGAAGTATAGATATTAGTAGCAATATACCAGTAACAATAATAATAGATTTTATCTCACTGAGTGATCTCTCAGACAAATTTTTAACCATAAATATAGCACCATTTAGTGTCACTATTCAGTATGATATCATTAATAGTGTGAGTGCTATTAAATAATGATATATAATCATAATATTTTTACCTCTTTAAATTGTGAGGTAATTCCATATATAGAAAAGAAAAGTAAGTCCAACTTTGCGTCGTTAATTAAGTAATATATAGATATATATTTATATTAGAGAGAAATATTAAAGATGTCTCAGATTTATATTGTTACTTATTTATTTAATCATATTTATCATATTTAAATAGTATACTATATGACTATTTGACAATAAAATAAAAATTATATATACAGTATCACTATATATCTAGTACTTAGAAGGAGTTACATTATATTAGCATAATGATATATTTAAATTACAATATAATATACATATCATAAGAAGAATTACTAGAGTATCTTCCTTCTACTCATATACTTTCAATTATCGATTTTAAAAATTTAGTGTAATATATATAATATTTTTGTTATTTAGGATAGAGGTTACAAAATAAGATTCTTATATTTATATATAGCTAATAATAATTTATAGTATGTATGCTACTAGTTACAAATATTATTTATTATTATTCACTTATCCTTATATTATATTTAACTATAGTCGTTCAATATAAAGGTTGAGAGCTAGGGTGCTTCATATTTATTTTATGTCATAAGACTCTGCTGGCCTTTGGGTTCAATGTAACCAAGTGAGCTTGTACTTGTACTTGTACTTAAGTACATTTTTTGTTATGTATTTGTACTTGTACTTGCAGTTTCCAAAACCCATGTACTTGTACTTGTACTTGGACTTGAAGCCTTTTGTACTTGGTACATGTACTCTTGTATTGCCAAGTACTGTTTGGCATTTTTAAGTTGCCTATATTATATTTCTCATTATATAATTTTATTTTTAGTGCTTTTCCTCACCTATTGACTCTAATAATTTTTCACTTCTGTATAACTCATTTTATACTCTAAATGAAATTGTTCCATTAATGAATATAAGAGTATAATGTCATTATATATATAGCGTTTGGGGTTGTGGTTGGTTAAAATGCTATATATAGGTATACTCATAAGTGAGCGGAGTCGGTAGTTATAGGTAATAGTCCGTTATAGTGAGAAGTATCGGAATGTCTAGTTGAGAGTATTATCTGATTATATATAGTAACATATTTTCCAGAGACCGGAAGTCGGAGTCGATAGTAGATAGTCGAAAATTACTGTTATGTACATATAGAGGAGTTGTCTAGTTATGTACTACGGTATATAAGTGATCGGGAGTCGTTCCTTGTGTAAGTATATATTATATAGTATGTATATATATATATAGGGAGTCTGGACAATATATATATATATATATATATTATTTATATAATATATATTATTATATATATATATATAATATATATATTATATTATAATATATATATTATTCAACCACTTTTTTTTCCCAATGACTGGGTAAGTGCGTAACGGCACCGGAAACAGAAAGTAGTAGAAGAATATGACACAAGTCGAAAAGAAAGCCAGCCTTACCGCCCCTTCATACCTATTAGTGAGAACTCGCCGCAGTCAGAATATCCAGAGCTTCACGGGACCGCGAGGGACCCTCACAATGGCAATCTCGCCCATGTGAGGTTCAATCCCTCGGCCCAGGTTGGCCACAACCATACACCCTCAACAAAACCCTGCCATTCACTCCTATTATGCCTTTCTTCTCGCCTCTGCCAAACTCACATTTCACTCCTCCAGACATTCTTTTGCTGACTCAATCCACTTTTTTCTTCGGTCTCCCAGCCAGTCGATCTCAACACACTCACCACAAAATCGCTTAACCAACCAACCTATCATCCCATCCTTTCACATGACAAACCATCCTCACGTACTTTCAATATATTCCTAATTTATCCCTTTTTTTTCAGCCCATACAACTCTGTAAGATACGTTCATTCTCATTTTATCAATTCTTCTCGACACCTAACATGCCCCTAAGATTGTCAATCTGAACCCAGTGTACTTTAGATTATACCTCTTATTTCCCAGAGCCATAGTCCTTACTACTGATACATTAACGGAAAGTAACAACATACCTCACGTAAGAACCTTGGACACTCAACGAACTTAGTTTCTTTACATGGTCCACCAAAGATTTAATTACTCAGCCACCTAACCTGCAATTTCCACAACTTTCAACTACACTCGCATCATCGTTCCCTTTTCGTCAACATATATATCCTAAATATTTAAACTCAGTCACTTGTTCCAGCTGCTCACCATCTTAGCATAACTTCACACCGAGGACTGGCCTCACTCACAAACCACAACCCTTCTCTTATCTACGTTTAATTTTAAACCCCTCCTTTTCACACCCTGCCAAATCTTCTCTACAATCTCTCTCAAATCTCTTTCAGATTCACCCGCACAAAACATATTATATATATATATTATATATATATTAATATATTATATATATATTATATATATATATATATATTATATATATATAATATATAATTATATAATATATATTATATATATATATATATATATATATATATATGTATATATATATAATATATATATATATATTATATATATATATATATAATATATAATATATATATATATATATAACTTATATTATATATATTATATTATCGAGATGGTGATTGATTGGATTGGAAGTTGTGTAACAAGCGTTTATTGAGGGTATAGTTCCGAAGGATTGGGGAGAGCAATATTAATCCTTATATAAGGTAAGGGGATAAAGGTTAACTGTAAGTATTATAGGGTAATTAATTTATTGAGTATTGTAGGGACAGATATATGCTGGTATTTTGGTCAGAAAGAGTTGCGTCGAAATGACTGAAGAACCTGATTTGGGAAGAACAAGGTTCGTTTAGAAGTGAGAGGATGTGTGGATCATTTACATTGACAACATGATAGGATAATGAAGGAGGAGAATGAATACTATTGTTCTAGATTTATAAATTTGCGCGTATAATGGGATTATAGGGAGCTTATATAGCAGGTGTAGTGAATGGTTTTTGGTGGTAAGCTTCTGAATGGAATCAAAAGTAGTATGACGATAGTGAAGCCGTGTGGTAAGACAATAAAATAGTCGAAAGTGGATTGGTATAATATTAATAGGCGGAGTGAGACAGGGATGTGCAATGTCTCCTTGGCTATTTAATCTGTATATGGATGGAGTTATGAAAGAATTAGACGTAGGGGTGACAAGGGATAGTGTTGTATGATGAAGAATTGGAAGAGAGTGGGGGTTCCCTCCTATTATAACTGAGGATGGTTTGGTTTTGTGTGGGCGAATCTGAAGAGAGAGTTTGAGAGGATGGGTAGAGAGATTTGGTAGGGTGTGTAAACGGGAGGGGTTTGAAAAGTAAACGTAGATAAGAGTAAGGTTATGGGTTGTGAGTGAGGACAGTCCCCGGTGTGAAGTTATGTTAGATGATAAGCAGCTGAAAAGTGTTTAAATTTAAATATTTAGGATATATGTTGAAAGAAAAGGGAGCGGATGATGGCGGGGGAAAAGGAAAAGTAAGTAAAAGGAACGGTTATGAATGGCCTAGGTGGCTGTGCAATTAAATGTTGGTGGATGTAAAAGGGATTAAGTCTTGAGTGCTCTAGGGTCTTATATGAGGGTATGTTGCTACCTGTGTTAATGTATAAGTAGTGAGACTATGTTCTGGAATAAGAGGTATAGATCTTAAAGTGCAAAGTGTTCAGTGGACAATCTTTGGCGTCTTATGTGTAAAAAGAAATGAATAAAATGAGGAATGAACGTATTAGAGAGTTCTTTGGTGTGGAATGGGGTAAATGAGATAATAAATGAAAGTATGTTGAGATGGTTTGGTCATGTGTAAAGGATGGATGAATAGTCGGTCGTTAAACGGATGTATATGGTGAAGTGGTGGTGGAAATCGACCGGATGGGAGACCGAAAAAAAGAGTGGATTGAGTCAGCAAAGGAATGTCTGAGGAGAGAAATGTGAGTTTGGCAGGGGCGAAGTAAAGGTGCATACAGAGTGAATGGGGGGTTTATGAGGAGGTATGGGTTGTAAGCCCACCTGGGCCAAGGAATGGACCCCACATTGACCGAGAATGTCATAGTGAGGCGTCATCGCGTCTTGTTAAGGCTCTAGGGTGGAATTTTTCTGACTGCGACGAGTTCTCAACTAATTGGTATAAAATGGGGCGGTAAGGCTGGGCTTTCTTTTCTACTTGCTTCATATTCTTCTAACTATTTTTCTGTTTCCGTGCATGTTACACGCCTCACCCTCCCAGTCCTTGGGGAGAGAAAAGATGGGTGATGATGCATGATGATGATGATGATGAATGATGTATATATATATATAATATATTATATATATATATATATATATATTATATATATATATATATATATATATATATATAATATATATATATATATATATCTATATATATATATATATATTATGCAAGTTTTCATAAAGTACTTGTACTTGTATTTGTACTTGTACTTGATACCATGTACTTGTATTGTACTTGTACTTGAACAAATTCTAGAGTACTTGTACTTGAACAATTTGATACTACTTGTACTTGTACTTGTACTTGAAAAAATGTACTTGAACCCAAGCCTGATATATATGTATATTGCTTTCATGTTTGTGTGAGCTCCCGCGCTTTTTAAAAAAAAAAAGTTAAAAATAGAAAAGGCGTTTTCTTTCGTCTTCCTTTATAAGAGAGATTACAATTCAATATCCATTTCTAAACCAATAGCATGTTTCCAAGAAAAGAAACAAAAAAAAAAAATAAACAAATAATAAAAAATGAAAATAAAAAAAAAATAAAGTTTTCTTTCTCATTTTTTCCTTTTAATATTTGTACGATATTTTTTTTTTAATGTGATCAAAGAATACTTTAATGTACGTATATGTATTTGTTTGTCTAATATATATATATATATATATAT
>JABUQX010117626.1:0-29096 GCA_015478945.1 Trachelipus rathkii
GGTTTAAGAATATGAAAAAAATAAATTAAAATTTTATCTATAATTATAAATAATAACATTCTTTTTATAATCCTAATCCTTAGGAATTTAGCAATTATTTGAACTATGGAATTGTGAAAATTTTATTTTTAGATCTACACCTCTTTATATAATAATTTCTGTATATCTAAAAAACCTATTTAGAATTTAAAAAAAATAATTACACCTATATATAATATATACACGAATGTTTCAGGAGGAATTTTTCATACTAATATTTAGATAATAATAAAAAAAAGTGAAAATTTTTAGATTTTGCCTTTCAAAAAGTAGGGGGGTGTCTAGTTATGATAAGTCTCCCATTATAGAATTATCATGTTGTAAGGAGTTGCATTCTTATATATATTAAAGAAATACCTCCGAATGGATACTAGTGAATTCTTTCACGTTGTTTGTTAGTTTAAATTCAATCATATTCATACTAAACACACGGGGTGTTTACATGAGTCCGATGAATTACTGTGTATATGTAAACACATCGAGTCCTGGCTTACTTGTGAATTATACTATTAAACCCTAAAGGTAATATAGGTTTTAAACTACTCTGAAAATACAGTTATCTAGCAGAAGACAATAAAGTGACAAATATGAGGTAATAACATGCATTAATACTCTCACTTATTAACCTCTCTAAACTCATGCGAACACTACATCTAGGCGGGGGAAGTTAGTAACTATAAATAATGGGAAATGGAGACTAGTGATTATAGAAGCATTTGAATCGTTACTTATCACATGGATTCTTCATCTCAGGAATACAGCAGCTGAAAGTGTATATAGTCAGATGAGTAGGCGAAGGGGTGATCAATAGCAATATTAGAAGAGAGTTGAATGATGTGTTATCGTAACTATGTACAGTCGTCATTATATGATTATAGTATATATATATAATATACGATGAGAATTACCTACTGATCTAATTATATCAAGGGTAAAATTAGATTAGGTTGATGATTCTGTACTAACTTAGTTATTAAAACGTATCCTAGACACCATCGTATGTGCAGAAATTCCTAAACTCTTTCATTAGATAAAAGTATAAGAGGCTGAAGCATCTTGCTATCCTATAGTTCCAGAGGCAAATACATTAAACTTGATATTGAGAGGGAGCTTTTTACATTAATGTCTCATTTCAGGATGGCATTCGAGTGAGATCAACATAGCTTACTGATAGATATACAATGAGTGATTATAAATGACTGTGCATATTTGTATAACAGATTTACAGTAGTATTAATTCTTGTAAGTTAAATCGAGTGATGAATGATTTTCACTGTGTGATAAATGCCTATATCAGTGTTAATATACCTCATTAAATGAAATATATTATTTTAATTATTATTGTAAATGTATAATTAATGTATAATCAAATAATTCAAGAGTGATTCCAGTGACGATATTATATGTTAATAAATATGTAGAGTATCTATGTAAGATTATTAAAGTCTATAGGCTATGTGCTAAAGAATAAGGTTTTAAAACTGAGTTGGTTAGCTTTAAACATCGTCGAGTAACCGTTATTAAGTGATTAGTGTATTAAAATATAATAATATTAATATATCTTATATCTAATCATATATATTAAATATATATATATAATATATATTAAATATATATTATATAATATATATATTATATATATTAATTATATTATATATTAAATATATATATATAATATATTATAATATATAATATATATATTAAATATATATATATATATATATCTCTCACATAGCTTCGTAGTTGCAATTGTACATCGAGCACGCTACGAGCATGGATGTGGGTAAATTCATGTTTCTTAACAGCCCTGCTACATGCATGGTGGCTGGTCCACAGGCTGCGAAAACCATTTCTGCTGTTAAACATATCTTTAAAGGATGGCGGATTTTGTGAGATAGCACATACTCAACCGAAAATAATCTGGTGCTATAGTGTATTCCAGGAGAAGTTTAATGAATATAATAAATAGTAGAATTCCATGAAGGTGTATATGATATTAAATCATTGGAAAATGTACAAGGTCATAAAGTTATAGTTTATTGGACGACCATGCTGTGAGCACAAGTTTTAATAAATACGTAAGATATAGCTGAGGCGTTTTACAGTTAGTAATAATTCCCTATATTTTAAATATATACTGTAATTTTTTTCATTACAAATCACGAGACATTGTGTACACATTATCTATATCAAAAATCACATATGAGACTGTTTTCTTTTAATACTCACCTCTCAGTTTTATTTGTATCGCTTGTGTCTGTTCAATTAGTTAAGACAAGAAAAAAGAGTGGAGTGGAAAAAATTCTAAATTTTCTCCACCAGAGATGTGTCGCAGTGTTTTCCTCCACTGTATCAAGTTCATCAGAGAGTTGTGGTTTCTTGTAGAGTGAACGAGTGTACTTATAAGACATCGAAAAATATATTACTTCCGGTAATCACCATTCGAGATACTTAGTGCTTGTGTGAACTTCATCCCTAAAGGTAACTATATACGTCAAATTAGTAAGTTACTGCATCCGCTACCTAACATTCTACTATCTCCCGCATGAGATAGAAACTGTGTAAATTCTGAATAATGAGTTGTTTAGTTGTAAAGTATTTACCTCTATAAAGATTTAAAAAGACTGAAACGGCTGAAAAGCGCAAATAATCTGTGATGAATTTAGAAGTTCATGCCAGTTGTGTATTGAACTCTGCTTAAATCTACCCTAAAAAGGGAAATGTTCTTTAAACAGGCCTCAGAAGAAAGCTGCGTCGAACATAGAAACACCATTAAAAACTCTCCCCGTAACATAAAGCATCGAAAATAAAACAGAAGGTGTTGCAAGAAGGGGGTGGCTGTATTCCTGCCCTTAACTGTTCTCAGTTCTTGCACACTGATTTACAAGTTGAATATCTCATAAATGCAGAGAAGGTCGCTGTAATTACCGTTTAAACGAAGTATGAAAAAATGATAATGTAGATACTGACTTCATCGTTGCAGAGAGCCCCCACTCAGCCTACACAACCGCAGCCTTACGGGTTGTCGTCCTCACTTGCAATTTCCACCCCAAATCATCAGATCATTTCTCTCTAGAGTAATCAATCTATACACTTTGTGAAGTGCTGCCATCATAAATTCAGTTACTAGATAAGCTCTGCATTACAGCTTGATCTATGACCTAAAGTTGAAATACATGATAACAATTAACGACCAAGAGGGTGTATCGGATATTAAATATATCATAGACATTAACATCCATGAGATAAAGCTAGTTCTATGACCTAAGATGAATGCAGACAATTAATTAAAGTACTTCAAAGGATTATTGCATCTGAAAGGGTACCATTAATACGTCTGACGTTAACAGGAACAATTTTGCCTTATAATAAAGAATAGTAAAACCCTGAATGAAAGATATAGAAGACAGCTTAAAAATATCTATATGACGGTAAAGCTTGCCAACCCTGTGACTCTAGCAGATAGGTCTTACTCTCTTATATAATATTTTAAAATAGAAACAAATAGCTTGGATGAGTTAGGTCATAATCATTATTAGATGATGAGAACTAGTTATAGATGGATCAATCTATATGTGTGATATAATAACTGATATCTCACTGTGGTTAATGCGAGGGTTAAATAAGTAAGCGCTGTAACAGGATGGTGTGTATCTACAATTCAAAGCTAGATAGCCTTCAGATATAAATTATATTTCCTACCGTCTCATTTTAATCTTGAATATATATATATATATAGTAACGCGCAGACTTAGCAGAGCTTTCGATATATTTATACCTATAAAATGAACAAAATTTTCAAACAGGGAGATGCTGTATGGATGGATTAATTCGCGTCTTCAAAAAAGAGAGCAAGAACCAGCCTTACGCCATGAATCCTTAAATGATATTAAATTCATTAAGTGTACACTAGCTCTGTGTGTGTTTATTATAATATTATTTAATAATTATGATATATAATTAATATATATATATATATAATATAATATTAATATATATATAATATATATATATATATATATATAATATATATATATTAATATGATATAATATATATATATATTATATAATTAATCTTATATTATATTAATTAATTATTATATATATTATATTATATATATATATATATATAGTTTTATGAGTTTTTTATTACAATTGACAAATATATTCATATGATATTGAGAAAAACATAACTTCGTTAAAATTATCAAAAATATCTTGTAAAATAATTAATTCATTAGTTAGATAAGAAAATTCTGTATATATATAAATGATATTTATACTTTATTAATGGGGCGAATAATGAGTATGTGTTTAACACTGTGTTCGGTCAATGTAGGAGTTCATAAGCGACATATTATATAGAATACTAGAAAATTAATTAACATTCATCATATTAATCACTAGTTTCTTATTTCCTTTTACCATATATATATATATCTTAAGTATAATATATATCTATATACCTATAAGTTTCAAACTTCATATTTAAATAGCTTTTCAATATGATAATTAAAATTATGTAGAAAATTTCTATCAACAGTTAATAGATTAAAACTTCCTTTTATACAGCTTTTTAATGATTCATCTAGATGATTATATAACAAATTGGAGTTTTTACTCCAATAGCGCTCCGAGTGAACTGCACCATGGGCGAGGCTTAAGGGACGGTGGTTTGATAAGTAGTTATTACGATGTGAAGGGAGCCTAATAGCTATGGTGGTAATCACATAACGATTATTGAACACTGCCGAGGATCTTTCCTCGCGTACTATTTGCTACTGTGACAGATAGTGCACATAGCATAGTCCAATAGAAGGTGATGAAGAAGCTGGTTCTCCTCTACATAAAACTCCTGTTGTGCTACTCAGAAGAAGAATATCTCTGTATCAGCGAGCATAAAACTCGAGCTCATCCCTGTCCCGATATAGTGTGGCATGCTGGCGATCCTATAATTTTATTCCAGATGATCTGCGTTTACATAAACAAGTGCTCGTACACATCACGATGGAACTATCATAATTCTCCAATAACTTTTTCTACCATATTTGTGTAATTCTCTTAGTTTGTAGTGTAATAGAGCTTAGAGCCTAGAACCCATTTTATATATGAGGTAATACCATAGTCAATATATGTGGTGAACGTTTTCTGAGCGACTGCCCATTGAGAGATAGAAAATTATAAAGAAAGGTTGTTACAGACAACTGAGAGAACTGAGATTTTGGAGATCCAAGAATACTGCTGATGGAACTGACCAACGTGCAGGAGAGTAGGTTTTTTCGTCAGAGTTCGTGATAATTTGACATACGTATATTTATCTCTATATGACACTGATCATGGGGGTAATTTATATAATATATCATTCTCTTAACTCGCGTAATATTATAATCAGCTATTAGTATTTATACTGAGAGTACAGCGTACTATATCACAGAGAGATATATATTGAGCTACGTGTGTACTTATTTAAGCTAACTTACTTTAATTTAACGAAATGATACTCTCATCTTATAAGTATATGATCTTAGTTACAGTGTAGTCCTAGCCCTTGATAATGGGTAGACGTTGGATTCACCCGAAACTAGTCGGTTTAATAAAATGTTTAGATTTGTTTTGGTTATCTTTTAGCCATTATATAAGATAACCTTATGCTTACATTCTTTATTAATAGGATCTTCCTATATGAAATACTATATAATATAATTACTAACCCCACTATATAGAAATGATACGAAAATAAAGCCATACGATGGTGGAATCATTTACAACGAAGAGTGCAGGAAAATAATAGGATAATCAGGTGTGTGCATTAGGCGATTATGATACGTAGTTACCAGACAGGTACGTGAAAAGGTGTTATAGGAAAGGTCATACTGAGTTCAAGTGATGGTCTACAGAGGTTATTTAAACAAAGTCCACATATACGAGACTCATTCCTATATAGATATGGCTTAAAATATATATTATTTGTGGAGGATATTTACTACGGAGTTAAAAAGATTAAAAGGAGGTTTCTCAAAAATACAGGTAAATAACATAAATAAAAAAAAATAAAATATAAACGCTTCATATACCTGATAAAGTATGTTTAGTATAAATTGTGAAAAGTATATTAAGGTTCGAAGGAAAAAGGGGCGAAATTATGTATAAACAGTAACTTATGGTTAACATAGGTGATGGATAATATCCTGTACATTTAATATCTGTATTATTATATCTTAATAAAAGTAAGCAATGTATGAAATTAAGATCATTAATGACAGTATTTTACATTATGAGAACCAGATGTGGCGAGATAACATGAATCAACTTTTCTAATTTAATCTCTGTGCGACCTTCATGCGTGCCATTTCGATGAAAATTCTATCTCATATCGTGCATCAATAAAGCTCTCGACTTTCACGTATCAAGATAGTTACTCAGAGAAAATCCCTATGGAGGACCATACCTTAGAGGAATAGAGCAGTCTATACATTAGATAGTCTGAGGTCTGTGTGATGGTGATTAATTCAAAAGTACAGATGTGGACAAAGTGAATTCCACGTCATTCTAAATCTAATATGGAATAAGAATGTTTGACAGAAGGTTGTATGATTTGTGATGTCGAATACTATATTTTGGATGATATGAATCTCACTCATGTCCCTTCTAACCCCATTGCGTGTAGACGGAGTGACATAGGAGGACATACCTTTGAGTGAGAAGAGTGTAAGTGACGGAAATCCTATTTGTAAGTCAGTTCCGTGAAGAGGTGGTGTCAGTGTTTAAATACGCTTTTAGCGACTCGTAATATTTGGTAGATATCTGAATTTAACCTATATCCATGACTATCTCCACGTGAGGGGATGCGAGTTCTCTGACGATGAAGTATAGGTAACACATTACTTTGCACCGATCGACACGAGAGCCAAGGCGTATCTAAACCTTAAAGAGAATCATTCTAGACGTGTGTGTTCCATCAGAAAGATAGTCATATGGCTAGCTAGGAAACACGTATCATGAACGTGAAGTAGTGGTTAGATGTCCTACATGAATGTACACTTACTATGCTGTAAAAGGGTTAATGTTAAATCAGATTGTAAAACGAACATTATATAACCAGGGAATGAAATTAATCGCGAACAAGACAAGGTAGGTGTTACTTATACTTGTATTCACCTTCAGAATGCTTACAACAATTCACTCTGGAATGGCGTATTTATATACACGATACATAGTTTGAGATAACACGGCTCAGTTTGATTGGATCGAGATACTACAGCTCTCTGTTAAGGGTAGTTTATTTTCCTCAAGAGAGTATAAGGATAAATAACATTTATCCACAATAATTTACATCTATCTCTCACTGAAACAGGTCCATGCGATCGGCTCTATAAGAAGTACATATATAAAGACGTGGCAAGGTTCGACCATACCCCTTTACAAGATGGCAACATTGATGTGTAAAGTCACATTTAGAAAGACGACTTACATAAGCAGCTATGAATATGATGGTAAGCAAGTAGCTATTATAAATCAGATATTATGAAATTCTCATATATATTGCTTAAACTAGGGATAATTTCACATTTCTAAAGAATAAATAGATTAGACTCTGCATGGAAATATATAAGGGACATAAATCTCAATTGAGCATTTTTCTATTACATTTGTAATACTATAAGTATATATATATACTCTTTTGCAGTGTAAAGTATTAGTATAGGAAAGAGCCTCCAGCTTTAACATTAAGTATAATAAGCATGGAGTAGATATTTACTATTAGTGGATTCAGAGATCACAGTGAAGGATATACGGTCTTGGTAGGTATATATTTCACTTAAGCTATTCGAAGTGACATACTCCCGTTTTAGAAGAGAGGTGAATGATATTATAGGTAAAATAGCTATATATAGAAACATACGGTTCTGAAAAAAGCGTAAAATGCAGGATAATTGGCGACAGGAGCCAATCCACTGTGCTTCTATTTAAAAACGACGGTGATTGTGCCCGAGGTTTCCGTACGATAAGATGCTCATGATGACAGTTAACGCAGATAAATAAGTATCGTAAAAATGACAGCTCTAGATGGCAGTGTCTAATATATAGAGATTCTGAGATACGTCAAGAGTGTCCAAGTAGGAAAAGACCAAGTACGAAGAGAGCTAATAGTGAGAAGAAGCATAGATTCCTGCAAGAAATATCACAGATGGGTAAAATCCCTACAGGCTAGAAGGCCAAATCTACAAAACGTTATTGAGTATGTATTCACACATATTAACTATATTTAGATATGGTGTCTTAAACTACAACTTTCGGTCTTAACATGTAATATATATAAGGGGTAGCTACTCAATCTGAAGCTTGTTCATTTATATATTATCAGCTCTAACACAGACCCCCGGCAATCACAATTTCCTTCCCCCTGCAGTTACTAGAATTGCTGCATAATAGAGCGTGAATTGGTAATCTCTTCTCGAGTATCCTATACTTACAGTATAGCAGAGGTGATGCACGACAGGCACGACTTCCAAATTCTTAGCATGTAATGACACTCATACCACTTCGATAATTGTAACAGGCACTTGTGTGACGCTTACCTTTAGAGATTGCAAATTTTATCGGTGCGTCACATGCATTACCATGATCTATCGACTTATTAAAGCATCTCAATCTCTATGTATTTACCTATATCTATCTTATACGAAGAATTGACATTATACACGAGATTATTGAGTATCAAGTACTTCTTCAGAGTGACTTGTGTGCCACAATAAGAGTGTTTATATCAGTTAGTCCGCACACACTTACTATTATGGTTGGCCACTATTAGCTTTTAGATGCAAAGATTCGCAACTACCTTTAAAATCAAATGAAACTTCGCTTCGAAGCTGATAAAATTCAACTGCTAGTATTATCCCATGTAAAACCTTTATATGTGAGACTCACCATATGTGAACATCTACTGGGACGTGATTTTTCTGATTCGATGCTAGAGAAGTCTAAGATCTTCACTCTCTTCAATCATTGTGGTTTTACAGCTTTCAAAGATGAGGCTAACATGCAGCTAAAGCGGCTAAAGTAATAAATAACACTTATGAATCTACGGTCGTTTAAATGGTGATATATTTTCTCAGGAAAGACTTATTATACCATCTGTAGATGCTAGAATCCGCTTATCCCGTTCAAGTCCCGAAATTCGCAACTTAAAATATAAACGTCTCCACTAATGCTACATACTGCATGTCGAACCTGTCTTCAAACTGCTAGATGGGCTTTTCCTCTTATGTTAGAAAGGTGAAGTTATTTCCCCAAAGGCATTTGGAAATTGAGAAGTCGCTTTTAACAGCCACAGCCAAGTACCCAATCAGAAGAGTAAAAACCAAAGTATTTAACTTCACTCACGGTTTATCAAGCATCAGTATTCCAAACATTGTTAGCGGAAATCTTCCTCAAAAAGTAATAGCTGGAATTGTAGAACACGAGGGATATTCAGTCATTATAAAAAATCACCATATAAATTCGCCCTTTCAACCTTAGGGGTGTCAGTTTACATGTAAATGGACAGCCATACCGACGTGATTATGAAATGTCGTATAATGGGGTAAATCTCTATTGTTCGCGACCTTTCCAATGATTTAATAGCCACCACTGTTTCATGCGGTGATAGTGGTACTGGTATGAATCTTGAAGATAGCTGCGAATAGTAACCTTGAGCGTTTTGATCTCAGTCAGAAATCTTTCAAGCTTGTAACCAAGTATTTAACATTCTGAGGAAGGGGACATTAGGCCTCAATCTTTCATTTAGCGGAAGTCTGCAGACATCCATTACCGTCATCGTTTATCTGGAGCACCCTCAACTCATTGAAATTGACCAGAGCCCGAAATGTTCTTTTGAATTACTAAAGATGAATGAAGAAAGAAATAAAAAGTTATGTTTAAAAACGAACTTCGATTTTTGGGGGTGTCGCTGTTAATGAAGTAGATTCTGTGAGGTTGAAGAAGGATAGCGGCTTCGTGTTCAAACACTTCACATCGAGATGTGACATCCGTCGGACACTGGATTTCCACACAAGGAAAAGAACGGAAGTGTATAGCTATGCATTTCTTTAAACTTGAATTCTATTCTGGAAAATCATTACATCATTACATTAAAATATACATATATAAATTATATAAAAACTTTGGTTAGGGCTGTTCAGCCTTCACACTAGTTTATGCGGATTTTATTGTATTTATTTCATCAAGTGTTTTTTAAACGATATCTGTGTAAATGATTTTGTAAAATATTGTTCGATGCTAAAAATTTTATATGCAATGATTATTTAGTTTCCGAGTACATGATGAAAGCTTTAAAATAAAACGTTTTTTACTATCCTTGTTTCCTTATATAATATAATATGATATATATATAATATATATATATATATATATATATATATATTATATATATTTTATATAGTATATATATAAATATATAGTATATATATATATATTTATAGTATATATATAATATTATATTAATATATTAATATATATATATAACATCGAGAATAGCTGATGATGATTGGTAAAGGGTCATGAAAATTTCACGTTTATAACGTTGATATAGTTTAAAGGCGGAGGGTTAGACTGTTTCTATTGAAGGCATCAGTATCGGTGTGGAGGTTGCAGCGTCAACAGCTCTTATCATTATAACGCATTTTAAAAAGGTAGCAGCTATGGGTGTTATATCGTATATTCAAAAGTGCTGGATCATTTTAAAATCATGGTATACATGCATTAGTTACACATCGGATTTTTCAGCTAGACATCCTTACACACCCCGTGATCCATCCAAGTTGCGTGTTGTATGTGCATTAGATGGTGTACACGGCTATAGAATGCGAGCTACAGCTGCAGCGAAGGAGCTGTATACTTCGATATATCATTGAAGTGTAATGGAGGTGTTTCAATAATTGATGGCCAATTAGAGAAAATTATAGAGCTAAATAGTATGCTTAAAACATTTACAGTCCACGTAGAACGATTTAAAATGAAGATCCCTCTGCCCACTATCTAAAACTTTCATCTAATCCCATCTTTTGTAGCCGACCACGATATCCAAGGAGTAAAAGCAAAATAGTTTGATTAATTTTATAATATCTATTATAAGAAATTGCAGTTTCTGGAGATTTGTTACATTTCCACCTGGGATGTTTGCGGGTGGAGATGATATATATATATATATTATGCTATTACATATTATATATATATAGTATAGGTATATATATATATATATATATATATATAGTATATTAAGTGTTATATATATTATATATATAGTAAAGTATATATATAATATGTATATATATATATAACTGATGTATAGCAAGAAAAAAAAAATAAAATAGGTCTTCATTCCAATGTTTTGTAAGAATGCCTCACAATTACAATCAAGATTATGTTGCCTTCTTTCTCTCTCTCTTCTCTTCTCTTTCCTTCTCTCTCTCTCTCTCTCTCTTCTCTCTCTCTTCTTCTCTCTCTCTCTCTCTCTCTTCATTACTAAAAAAAAAAAAAAAACATTGAAAAATAAATGACAAAAGACATATTTGAAAACTTGAAAAAAAAAAAATCATTTGAGTAAACTATACCATATCGCTTATGAAAAGTAGTAGCAGCAGCTAAACATTAGCTTATTATTAAATATAACAGGTAGATTATATATATATATATATATATATATATATATATAAGGTTATTATTATGTTAGAGAAAGAAAGAAAGATATGTATATATATATATATACATACCCGTCTGCTTGTTCCATTAATGTCGTTATTGTTGCTATATATTATATATATATATTGCAGTACCTAGTTTTGATCAGTCGCTTTATAGAAAACGTAAAAGATTTTAATCCATTTATATATTGATAAAGATGCCTGTTTCGTTCCTTCAAGTAGTAGTTACAAATATCAGCTTTAATATGAGGTTTATTAAACATACTTCATGATCGTGTTTTAATATATATATAGTATATGGTATGTTATATATATATATATATATATATATATATATATATATATATATTATATATTATATATATATAAATATAAAGTTATATATATATATATATATATATATATATATATATATATATATTATATATATATAATATATATATATTATATAATCGATATGAAAATTATATATTTAATAATTATATTATTATGTGCTTCTTTGTGCTCAGCGCAAATAGCCTATCGATAAAAACCATTTTATGAGAGATATTATATCCAAAATCCAAATGAATGAAAAGCGACACCTGATTGGTTAATTTTCTTTAACAAAAATGATTGAAGACACTTGATTGGTCAATTATTATTGTACAATTATTTTTATTTTGAATTAAGTCTTTAAATATAATCATTAAATTTATAGTATATATATGAGGAGAGAGCATATATATATAGGTGATATATATATATATATATATTATACATATATTATTATATATATATATACATATATATATACATATAGTATGAATATTTCATTTATTTTATTCATATTTTTAAATACTTCTCAAAATGTAATATTTTGGATTCTTTCAAGAGAAAATTTAGTTATAAACCTTATCTGATTTACCACGTGGTAAGAATCTGGAAACGAAGGTGGTAAATAAGCGGCGGTCTATCTTCAGGCAAAAGCGAGAAAGGGTGAGGAGGCGAGCTGAGTTCGATCTCCTCCGCCGTAAATAAAATTTTTCTTTTTGCTTCACGCTTCCATAGTATATATATATATATATATATATATATGTTAGGTATATATATATATATATATATATATATTAGTTATTATTAGTTATATATATATACGCTATATATATATTTAATTATAAAGGTTATAATTATAAAAATCCACAACTATTTTATTTACGGTCTTACCTCTGTGAAGATTTTACTCCCTTCTTCAAAAGTTATGTTGAGCAGCTCTCGAACCGAATGTGTAAACATGGTCTTGACTGTACAGCTTTTTTCTTTCTGATTTTTCGATAACAGGTATTAAAGCAGACCATCTTTGTTTGCTTTATCCAAGGAGCTGTTTATACCAATCCTCAACAAAATAGCAAAATTTCAAGTTTTTCACTGAACGCAGTAAAAGGTAAAAATACAATATTTTTTCTACAAATTACAGCTTCAACATCGTCTGATAGTAGGAATCGCTACCACACCGCAATTGTATTATGCAGAATAGAGAGAAACATCTCTATTCCAATTAACTCCTCATTTTATCTAATGTTAAATTATACTTTGAGTTCTTTCAAAAGGAAAATCCACTTTTAAATCTTAAATCTTCCTTAAGCTGGCAGGCCCCTTCAATATAGTATATATATATATGTTATTATTGTTACATATATATATAGTATATATAATATATATAGGTTATTATATATATATATATATATATATAAGGAATGAATATTTATTTATTTTATCTCGCATCTTAAATGCTAAAAATATATTTTGAGTTCTTTCCACGTGGTAAATCAAATAAGGTTTATAAGCGGCGGTCTCTCGCTGAACGGTATGGAAAGAGGCGCTTCTACAGTGTATATTATACCGTATAAATAAAAATTTTTCTTTTCGCTTCCAATCTAGTTTTTACTGCAACCTACCTAAGTAGACGACTGTTGAATCATATATAAGCAGCATATATATATATATATATATATATATATATAGGTATATATATAGTTATATATATATATATATATATATATATATATATATATATATATATATATATATATATATATATATATATATATATATATATATATATATATATATATACATATATATATATATATATATATATATAGCATATGCGGTAAATATTATTATTATTATTAACGTACAAGACATATATATATATATATATATATATATATATATATATATATATATATATATATATATATAGTCAATGTCTGCCAATATTGGCGTGAGTTAATTGCCATTTCAATAGCCCATTCCCTTGTATGTTCTTCTGAATACTGAAGTTTTTTTTTTTCGTTCGACGATATATATATATATATATTTGTCCAGTAAGTTTTTTTTTTTTTTTTTTTTTCTTCTTTTGTTTTTCTTTACAAAGAGCATAAATATATATATATATATATATATATATATATATATATATTTAAACCCCCCAAAATATATATATATATATATATATATATATATATAATAATAATAATAATAATAATAATAATAATAATAATAATACAATAATAATAATAATAAAATTTAATATTCATATTATTCTAATGATTAATTAGTGTTTCGAGTTCTTTCAAAGGAAAATCCACTTTTAAAGATCAACCTTCCTTAATGTCAGGCCTTTTCCCAAGGAAGGCAAATAAGCGACGAAGTCTATCACGACCAGCAAGCCTTAAAGAAGGAAAGGCGTGAGGAGTAAGAGATCTTCGAGTTCGATCTCTCCGAAATTCTGTATAAATCGTGCAAGGGGGGCAACCAAGAGAATGGGAGAGTAGGGGTAGAAAAACCCCTCTTCTCAATGACGATGCGAACGAAACGCGAAAGGTATACCAACGCGCGAAACCGGTGGCGGATCCGGAGCGGAGGGCGGAAAGCGGATCGGTGCGAAGGCTGCGGGACCAAGTCGGCGGCGGGGCGGCGCGCGCGGAAACGTAAGTGTGTGTGTGTGTATGAGAGAGAAAGAACAAAAGGGGGTAGGGGCAATGTTTGTGGAGACATGACAACAAACAAAGGGGGGTAGGGTAAACAATTGTAGTCATGGCAACTGAAGAGAAAAGAAATAGTGGGTGGGGGTAAAGAGATGGAGGGATAGAAGAGAAAGGGGGGAAGGGGTAACGTAGAGGCTGTGTGTGTGTGGTGTGTGAATGTGTATGTGTATGCATTCGTGTGTATGTAAATGTATGTAGGTATCCGGTGGTAAGCCTCAAACAAATCTTCAGTAATGCTGGTGACTGCGTCATCAACATTACACGAGGCTAGGCACCTACGGTGCACACATATGTAAATATATACATAAAAGACCATGGGGAAAAGGAATAAATAATAATAATACTTAATAATAATATATATGATATAAATAATGACTCATATATCTACATACAATATATGTGGCTAATCATGTGGCGCCACGCGCGTAACAGTGTACGCACGCTACGCGTGTGCCACACGTAAGTATCATGAACGTATTTCATAAAGGGGTATAATTATCTTTGTACTGTTATTTACTGCCGCTCTCTTGAGGCTTAATCTCGTAGTTGGACATCTTTTGAGATTTGTATTGAAGGAAAGTGTTGTCTGTTGTAGTTTTATGGTGTTTGATAAGAATGCCTAAACCTAGTTAAATAAAATGTGGATAATGACCGCAAGTGAGGCAAAACCAATAGGGCACTGATGTAACCTAACACTATGTATATATATATATATATGTTGACTTATATATATATATAAGAAGAGTGAGTGAGCAGATATGTTATTATATATATATATATATTATTAGTTATTATTATCAAAGAGTTATTATATATATATATATAGATATATTTATTGCTATATATTACATGTCTGTAAATGCAGGATAATCTTTGTCACTGAGTACCTATAAGCCCCTCATGTCACTCATATATATATATATATATTATATATATATTATTATTATTATTATATATAGTAGTTATTATGTTATATATATATATATATATATATATATATATATTATTATATTATTATATATGTATATATATATATATTATTACCCAATGGGGGATAATCCGTCAACTGAAAGCACCCTCCTGACCCTCCCCCAGCATTTATAGATATATATTATAGCATGTTATAAAAAGGTATGATATATATATATATATATATTATTATTATTATAGCAGTATATATATATTATTATTATTATTATTATATATATATATATATATATATATTATTATACTCCCAAGTACCGAGGAGAAAAGCTCTTGTTGATCGAACAAGTTTGAAAATCTTACTTTCGCAAAATGCTTGTAGGAATGTCAATTTCGATGAGTTTTATCCTTCCTGAATTCGTAGGAAATTATATGTTATTATTATATATATGTTATGCATATATAAAGATATTATCTAATATGTTGTTATTACATATATATATATATAAGGTTATGTTATATAACAGAGCAAAGAGTTATACGTCATTATTATTATTATTACATAAAGTATAGCAGCGATATATGGCGTATATTATTATATATATGGTTGGTAAGATATTATTATACATATATATACATATATATTATTATATATATATATATATATATATTATTATTATAAGAAAGAGATATATATATATAATATATATATATATATATATATTATTATCGTTCCTGATCCCAAAATCTTGAATTCGGACCTCTTTAGGCCTTAAGAAAACTGAAGGAAACCAATTTGAAGACTGTGTATAACACCTCTTTGCCAGAATGTGTGTTTTTGACACAGTAAGCTATACCAGCATCATAATTGAACAGCACAGGAGTTGAAATCATCAGCAGGAGGGATTCTAATTTCGGCCCGATCAAATTTCTTACCTAAGTGAAAGCGCTCATGTATTAAGATTGTATAAAATATTTTTATGGGTAAGATTAATTTTGTCTCAGAAACAAATATTTTTTAATTTAAATTAAGTTAAATAAAAAAATGAGAAATTCGAACTTTATTATGAAAATATATTAGAAAAAAAATGAACGTTATAAAGAGAAGAAAGAAACTGAAAAAATAAAATACCAATTAAGAAATAAAACAGAGAAAAAGATAAAAGAAAAAGAAATACAAGAAAAGAAAAAACAAGAAAACAAAATGGAAGAAATTAATATTTCTGCGACGGTTTTGGTCCCTCTTCAAATATTTTGATGGTCGGTTTCATAAAAATGCTTTTAAAATACAAACAATGAATATTCCTTTTGGAAGCTTCATTCAAACCCCTTTTGTAATTAAACTCTTAAAGAAGAAAAGACACTGTTCAAACACACTCACACAGATTATAATATATAAGAGAAGTAGAGTATATATATATATATATATATATATTATATATATATTATTATGTATATATATATATATATTATATTATTATATTATTATTATATTATATATTATTATATATATATATATAACATATATATATTATTGTTATTATTATTATATTATTATATATATATTATTATATATATATATATATATATATATATATTACATACATATATATATATTATTATTATTATTATTATATACAAGATATATATATATTATAAAGCGCTATATATATATATATATATATATTATATATATTATTATTATTATTATATATGTGGTAAATAAAAATCTCCGAAATATAACGCTATGCACGGACGTCAGTATCAAGGTCTGATATTGTGTGAAAAATTTACTAAAAATTAATTCATACTATCATTTTGAATAACATCCCCAAAAAAATATTAGAAAAATAAATAAACATCAGTCTTCTTTTTTAACATTAGCTCAGAGGCTGATAATAAGGTATAAGACATATTCTAACATACAGCCCACATCAAAGACATACACACGAATACCCCTCACAACCTCACCCCCTTCAAATTTAAGGCAAATGAGAACATAATTAATGATACCTACAATTTCACTACTTTATTTTTAATTTAGACTATATATACAGTATATAGATAAGAAATATATATATATATATATATATATATATATATATATATATATAAATAGTAGTTATATATTATGCTATACATAGTATGTAATAGTGGTTGCTATTATATTTCCTGTTAGGTATGATTATAAATAAATATAAAAGAAAATTAATAACATAATATCTCCAAAAATAAGTGAAAAACGAGCGAGCTTAACATTTACTTATTTATAACTATAAATAGTTAATGAACCAGTGTTTTTGATGTGGAATTCCCTAAAGTTCTTTCTGTACCAAAGGCTATCCAAAAATAATATAATCATGTCCTCGTTTTTCATATCATCCAATTATTTCTTGGGTGGCGCTTGTGTAACTATATTTAATGCATGCTCAGCACTCCTGGCTGTGGCATGGAAACAAATTGTTTTATTTCGCTCACTGTTGGGGATTATATAAAAGTTGCTATACCCACTCACTGTTTCCTTCCTAATCAACGTTCCCGGCTTAAAATTATGGGAAGGCATTTGAAGAACGATTGCAGATACCTCCAAAACTAGAGCAAACCAACTTTCGAGCTCTTGCTTCTTGAATAATTCAAGCTGAACACCTGCAATCTCTTCTCCCTTTTCGTGGTTCATAACACAAAGTAATAAATTCTCAGAATGAGCAGCTTCCATGAGCTGCTTTTAGTACATCGCTCATAATCTTAGCATGTTTTTAATAATGTCTTTGAGTGAGCACAGCAACACCAAAAATTAAAATGGGGCCACTGTGTTGCCTTTTGGGATTTGCACCATCCAAAATCATCCTAGTGCCAGCTCCCATATTATATTTTTTCATTTGATTTTGAAGATCTTTGCTAAAGCTCAAACCATAAACCAAACCTGTTTGTTATTCTGTTAGTCAT
Organism: Trachelipus rathkii; assembly: GCA_015478945.1. Lineage (NCBI taxonomy): Eukaryota > Metazoa > Arthropoda > Malacostraca > Isopoda > Trachelipodidae > Trachelipus > Trachelipus rathkii. The sequence goes on from JABUQX010117626.1 coordinate 18,644, forward strand.
CTGGGCATGATGGGAAGGTGCCTGGAAAGATTTTAGCCAATGATAGCGATTATTCCCTGAGCACGAACCAATACATTATTTCGTGCAAATACTTTTGATCAGTGCCAATTTGCTTTAACAAATACCTTTAAGGATTCTTCAAGGTTGTTTATAAGTTTTAAAATTCATCATTCCAGTTTATCGACATCTTCAATTTTATTTCAATTGTCCAAAGAATTTTTATTTGATTTAATCCACAAAGAATTTATTCCATTAATAGTATTCTAATTTTCCATCTACGCAAACTGGATTTTAATATAACAGTCGTATGTAAATACAAACATCTTATCAAGATCTGCTTCACTTTCCAAAACAACTTTTCGCCCAGTCCCTTTTTTTATTTTACTTTTATTAGTTTTGGAAGTGAACTGCCCTAAGTGTTGGTGTTTGGAAAGGAAAAACTTTCTCCTAATGGATTCTACTCTAGTAGCTCACCTCTTAAAACTGTCTTTAGTGGTTATGCCTGGGAACCTTTCTTGAAATTACTGCCTTCATTCATAATAAATAGATGAATTTAACAATATCTAAGCTTCAATGAACTGATAGCGAAATTCAATTGATGTCCAAATATCGAATTGAAAAAGCTCCAAATACTTATCAACATTACTAATATTAGTAATTTTAAATATACTATTTGGTATATATATATATATATTATTATATATATATAAAGATATAAGCAGTGCAGGCGGCAGTATATATAGGAGAGAAGAGAGCAGAGGTGGTGCAGGCAGGCAGTAAGAGAGTAGAGGAGAGAGAAAGAGAGAGGCAGAGTATAGCAGCAGTATATGTTATATACAGGAGAGAGAGTGAGTATATAGTAAAGATATATATATATATACTAAGTATAAACCAAATAAACATAAAAATCTCATACCTAAACATATACAATTGATCCCCTGAGGCTGGCATCCTGTCAGTGGGTCCTTAAAACCCCCTAAAAATCAAAAATAATAAAACTGTTAAGTTTATGTGCTCCATGACCCTTTGTAAACAAAAATATTTTGTAGAAACAATATAGACTTTAATTGGGAGAAAATATCAGGCAATATAAACAGATCGATTAAATGTTCGCGAAACCCCATTCACAATAAATATACTGGGCCCAACTGTGGCCCAAATCATGATGTAAAGCAACAGGTGAAACACCATCAGAGATATAAAGACACTAATAAAAAGAAAAATAGCAGAAGTTTCTTAATCTGGGTCAAACTCCCAACTTCAAATAGGATGCCCTGAGATTATAAAGTGTCGATAATGGGAAAAGCAACTGTGTCGGCGTCGTTCATCGGTAAAGTAGCCTGTTAAAGTTCAACCAAAACGAAATTGAAGAAATCAATCCCAGTGCAAATCAATACTACTCCATTCACCATTTGAATTGAAGAAGGCTAAAGTCGTATGAAAGTTTTCAAACCAGTTGGTTCATCGGCTGTTATGTTTAGTAAAGTGTTTATGGCTGTGCCGTCATCATAACTTCACCAGTTAGCACAAAACTAAGCGTCTTAAATAGTAAAATATATAAAGCGAGATTAGCTTGAATTCCAAATAACAATCATTATATAGTTATATAGTATATATATAGTTATATATATGTATATATATAAAGATATATAGCATATGTTAAGAAAAGTTAAAGATATATATAGAAAAGATATATATATTATATGTAGAGAGATATATATATATATAGTGATATATATGAGCATATATATATATATATAAAGTAATATATATTGTTATATATATATATATATATATAGCATATATATATATATATATAAATATATAGTGCAGCATATATGTTATTGGTTACATTAGTATATATATGCGCGCGCGCGATATATATATATATTGGTATATATATATTATGTTATATATTATGTTATGTTATTGTTATATATATATATTATATATATATATATATATTATTATTGGTTATATATATATATATATATATATATATATATATATGAAACATATTGAGAGCTCACAAGATAGAGCATTTATATAGTACAACGATTCAATCAACCATAGTTTATAGTTTGTTCCAATTATAACAATTATATAAGTACCACTTTGGTTTGAATTGATTTGTAATAACGAAACACTTAGTTTATATGATCACAAAGTTTATCAAAACGTTGTATTTAATAAATGTTCTATGCTGTAGTTTACAACTTCATACCAAGTTCTTTAGGAACAAGAATTTCATCTATATTAAAACTAGTATGCATACAGTACATAAATTCGAATATATATATATATATATATAGTATATATATATAAGAGAGATATATATTATTATTATTATTATGGTAGGTATATATATATATATTAAGTTGTTTTATATATATATTAGTTATTAGTTGTTATATTAGCGGTGAAGCAAAACACCGGCCTCTGCGCAGCACCATTCCTTTGCACCATTCGCTAATCAATTTATAATTTATTATGGATATAAGTAGATGAAACCCATATAAACACAAATCTAGACCTCACGAAGCTTTGAGCAAAGAATATACTGCGGGTATTACTATAAGAAAGGCTCAAGCTTAAAAATCAAGGAGACATTCAAGCATTCTCCAAAAGGTAGAATTGTACCCGTGACAATCTTTTTGTGTGAGCAGACCAGTTGAGAACCTCAATGTAGTATGGAAAGTCCGTCCAAGCTACCAGAACGTCAGGTAGCAAAAGAGCTGAGTTGGCCCAGAGATTGAGATAGCTGTCAGCAGATGGGAAAGTCTGAGAGGCTGCTTTAGTGGTAGAAGTCAGTCCTCGGGATATCCCGTGAGACCTGCAGGAGAGTACTAGTAAACGATATAAGGGCATACCCAAATATAATACAGACGAAGTAAACTCCTTACAATCTTGTCACAGCAGAGAAAGGTTGTGGCAGTCAAGTTACTGGAGAAGATCCAGAAAGCGAATCCAGATTAACCTCCTATGAACCTCTGGTATTTAGCCCACTTCCACTTGAAAAGTGAACTCAGCACTAATATCTTCTGGTGGACCCAACCCAATGAAGTAGCCACCAAGCCCTACACTCCCTAGTGCACGTTATGGGCTGCAATCTCGACAAGTCAGCCAAAGAAGGGCATGTTGAGTGTCCTCAAGCAACTAACCTTCAAGAGTGAGTTGCCATACACCTCCGTGTCCGTCGCTATGAGAAGTTCCTGTTCTGGCAGATGGAGCAAGCCACACTCTCAAAACTGTCCTGAGATTTAGCCAGAAGATAGCCTGGTAAGATCCTAGATCAGTCTGAGCACTGATTTGAGTGGAGCGCCTTATAAAAACGCAGACCTTAGCCCACCAGATTCCTTCCTTTGTGAAGCTACCCCAAGTACCGAGTTTACAAAGGGAGACCCTGGATCATCACAAACTCATCGAACCTTGCATCAGGGAGGAGATATGAGCCACTCCTCGGTCTTTGTTTAGATCGTCTTGGACAACTTGTGCTGCGCTCTGGCAAGAAATGCACTGGAGTAAATGAAGAGTCATCTTCGAACACATGTCCTGCATATATATATATATATATATATATATATATATATATATATAATAGTTGTTACATATATATATATATATATATATATGCAGAGAGAAAGGCGCATATAAAAATAGCATATAGGTAGGTAGGCGTGTTAAATGTATATATATATATATATATATATATATATATATATATATATGTTATTATGTATATATATATGGTTAAGTTACTATTAGAAAGATATATATATATAAGCATATAAGGTTATATATATATATATATATGTAGCTTAGGTTACATCCGCATCCGCACATTATTAAAGACCCATCCGTATCCATTCAGAGCCTGTATCTCACAGCATCAGCTGCCTTGTCTCTTGGTGGATGCTGCGCGGATATTTATTGTCGAGATTTGATAAAGAATTTTATACAACTTACTTAAGATGAATCTAAAAATGAAATGAAAAATGAAAAATAGTTGAAGGCAATTCAAAACGGCTTGATAGCTCCTATATCTACTGTTATCTGGGCGTTCCAATTGCTGAAATAGTACACTTCATATGATATAAAGAAGTAATTGCTCAAAGAACCCCTTGCTTTGTACGCCAGTTCGTATTCCAAAGTTAAATAACATTCTTACTAATGTGGAAAATGCCATCATACTCACCATGCATTAAGCTATTGAAACCATTTGAAGAAATTACCAAAGTGCCCGGCCTCTACAGCTTTCTGTATCCGATGTAAACCATTAATCCCCAACTATGTAGCATTTGAATCATCTTCAAAATGAAAAGGATGACTGTTTAAAAGAATGAAAGATTTAATAAAACTAAAGCTGGGAAAAACGTTTTTCGGTTCTGTGGAACACGACCTTCATAATACAAACTACTTAGATCCTCGTTATAAAGGCAAGATTTTTGTAACAATATTGAAACAAGTTAAATCGTCACTTTAGGTTGCACAGCTGAAAACTTCAATCCGAATAGCCTATTAATTCGCCACCCATTAAGGAAATAAACGAAAAGTTACAGAACTAACATCTTCTACAAATAAATTCACGAATAGATCTACTGGAAGCAATTTTTGTTAGTCTAGTCGGATGAAGAAGCAAACGCATTACCAAAGATGTGCAAAATGATTGAAAAACTATCACCAGAAAAAAGACAAGATACAAATGATGATCTTGTCAGTAGTTGGTAGAAAGTTAAGCAAACTGTTTACCCACGCTTGAGTAAAAAACTGAAGAAATACTTCTGCCTGTCCCCAAACTAGTGTTCCAAAACAGAAAGGCTCTCCGCTCAATATGTGCGATGATAAGAAAAAACAGACTCCCAGCGTAAGCAGCGCGAAAAACGATGTTTCAAGCTCAACCCTTCTCCATATTTGAATTTTCAATATTTGTGCAAAAGTATATAATCCATTGTAAAAATTTTTCATTAAGGGCGGAGGTTGGGGAAAGAGGTTGGTTGGATGCATAAAAGTTATCACTATCCTGCACCTCTGAAACACAGTTATCTTTGACAGATTGTGGTTGTAAAACCTCGAAATTTATTAGTCATATATATATATATATATGTTATTATATATATATATATATATATATTAAGTTATTATTATTGTTATTATTACATATATATATTAGTTGTTACATATATATATACAGCGCAAGGATATGGAAGAACAAAGTATCTGCATTCGCGAATATTAAAATCGAAACATCCATCCGGTATCAGCGGATGCAAAATGACAAGTCTGCCGCATCACTATCGTTATATATATATATAAGAAAGAGTTACATATATATTGTTATGGTTGATATATGTATATATATATATATGTAAATATATATATATATATATATATATACATAGCAGAGCAGTATAAAGGGAGATATATAGGTAGTATATATATATATATATGGTGGTAGAGTAGTATATATATATATATATTTATATGCAGAGATATATATATAAAGATATATATACATATATATATATATATTATGTTATTATTATATATACAAGTTATCATGAGAGATAATTATAGTAGATAGTATGTGTAAGAAAGTATTATATGTTATATGTATATTATTATATACATGTATATATAGTATATTATGTATAATTTTATATATATATATAGTTATATGGAACGTATTATGTCATTAAAATTTCATACCTGTATTACACATGTATGTTAGTGCATTACATGGCATAATACATACTACATACACATTATGCACACACACATATGCATATATACAAGGCAGCGTATGCAGGTGCGGTCATGCGTGTGTGTGTGTGTGCGTGTGTTTTCATTTACAGCTGTTCATGAGAAGTTCAAAGGAAACAACACGATTGAGTCCTTTTAAAAACTAATTAAATAATAAAGAATCAAAGTATTGTTACTTGTCTATTGATCTCTATAAATTTACTTTTTCTTTAAAATACTAATTTAATCCTTTCTAAAATGGCCGATAACTTGAGCTTTAATAATTTGATTCTGAAATCCCTTTTGATAATATAACTAAAAAACTTATTCCTAATGAGAATGGGAATTTTAATATGGCTTCTTGGTGATCTTGAATATCTTGGGGAATATATTCTTTAGTTTTTAAAGATTCTTCAAACTTTATTTATAATTTTTTTGGCTCCATTCTCTCTCTTCGTTTCTGACTGTCTGTCTCCCGTCTTAATAAGAAAACACAAAACACTTGCTTGCATACATACATACATACACACTCGCACACACACATACCTATCTTAAATCAACGCAATCGTATTTTATTACAAATACCATTTAGTATTGACACATCTTTAAGTGAAAATGGATTCAGTGAGACGTTCTTTCTCTCTCTCTCTCCTCTCCTCTCTCTCATTAATAAGTTATTATACATATATATATAGTATATTATTATATTATTATATATTATATTATTATATATATTATTATTATTATTATTATTACATATATATTATTGTTATTGCTGTTTATTGGTTGATATGTTACTATTCATTATTATTACATATATATTATTATTATTATTATTATTATTACATATTACATATACATTACATACATATTGTTGGTTGTTACATTATATATAGCGTTATTATTATATAGTATAGTATTATTATTTATTATTATATTATATATTATTGGTGTTATATTGTTAATGTTATTGTTGTTATTATAAGTACTATTGTTTTAACACAAGTTTTCATATATTATTATATATATGTATTAAATATTATTATTATAGATATATATATTATATTATATGTTATTGGTTATTATTATTATTATGATATACACTATAATAATATATATACATATTATATTATATATTATTATTATGTATATTATATTTTAATATGATTTGTAAGATTAGTTTTATTATTTTATTTTATACCAAATTAGTTAACCTTTATAAATATATATATACATATTATTATATAGTATATATTATATTATTATTATAGATGATTTATTACATATATGCCATATATATATATATATATATATATATATATATATATGTATATAATGATCAATTGTAACAATATTCTTTTTGCTTATACTAATTTTTACAGCTTTAGAGATCTTTGCTCCAATATATATATATTATTATATGCAGTATATATATATATATATATATATATATTATTATTTATATATATATATATATATATATATATATATATTATTATATATATATATATATATATATATTATATGAGTTAAACCTATTTTATTTTTTTTATTTATATATATAATGATTACTTCAGAATAATATTTTTATAGTTTTTAAACAATATTTTTTTAAAGTATTTATAATTTGCCCATATATATATATGTAGTTAAGTTTGTTATATATTATTAAAGAATGTACATATACATATATCATATTATGCGTTACATCATTTTATGACATACGTATATACATACATATATTATTAAGTTATATTATATGGCAGGTATATGCAGGCATATATGTTATATTATATATGCTATGCTATATATACGTTATTATATATGTTATTATATATAAAGCATATATATATATATTATGCGTATATATACATACATATATTACTGTTGAGCATATTCATATATTGCTATTATGGTGCGCATATTATTATATATATATAGGTGTTATATATATACATATATATATATTTATATATATATATATATATATATATATATATATATTATATCAGTGGCGATTCCTGGCCCTGTTGTTGACGCATGCAATGTTGAAAACCAAAAAGCTAAATAAAAACTAAATAAAAATATATATATGAGAGTAAAGAGCATATTATATATATATATATATATACATACAGCGCGTTATTATATATATGCTGGCGCGCGTTATATAGTGGCGCAGCGGTATATATAATGGGTCCAAGCAGTACTGCGCATGATATCTTAAAATCTGCGATAGTACAAGAAAATCCAATAAATATACGGAATCCGCTTATTATTTGTATGGAAAATGATTTTTTTAAACATTCTCTGCAAAACTAAGATAGAAGAAAAACTAATAACATATATAGAATCAGAGTATGAGTATAAAAAAAAGGATTTTTTTTTATGTGTTAATAACATATTTGGAATCAGCGTGTATGAATTTTTTATTTTTTAGTGCCTCTGAGGTGATGAGGAACTGTCTTCCCCAGGAGGCCGCGAGACTGACTCTTTAGATCTTTGTGGTTTACTCCTAGGTTTTCTTTAGTTAAAAAGAAAAAAATTTTCCGTTTTTTTCATACAAATTTCATACGCTGAATCCATATATGTTTTTAGTTCGTACTTATCGTAGTTCTGAGATATTAAAAAAATCCTTTTGCATACCCCTTTCTTCCACGTACTTTATTGCTTCTTTTTGTACCTATCTTATCTTTAGAGACATTCACGGTACTTTCTGTTTACCATTTGGTAGTGGTAGCAAGAAGGTATATATATATATATATATGCAGCAGAGCAGAAGAGTATAGGCAGTGTTACATATATATATATATAGAAGTAGTTATAGGCAGTGCATATAAATACATATATATATATATATATATATATATATATATATATATATATATATATAATGAAACCCCAAAATCGTGAAAACACAAAACATAAAGTCTTATGATGAAAAATTAAATTTAACCTTATTCACTTCTGTTTTAAGATCTAAATAACATATTAATTTTTCTATTCTGCATGAGTTAGCGAATGTAACAAAATCTGAGTCTGAAAAAAAAAAAGTAATTAGCCTGTATTTATTCATAAGCGGTAAGGGCCTAATATTATATTATTGAGTAACATTTTTTTTCTCTATGGAGATTCATCTGCCCACATTGTATTGTATATTCAACCATATTTACTAATAAATAAGGGCTATTTTTCTTTTTAGAAGTGAATTTTTTTTTATGTTCTGCGCAGAGTCAATATATTTACCTCCACTATGATGAAATATTATATAATATTTAATTTTATATTATTTTCATCCCACCAAAGTATATGCTAAAATAGTTTGACAACATAGTTACGCATTTTCATTGCATGCTTTAATTCATGGAGAAAACGCCTCTGATATATATATATGAGTAGAGAGAGCAGATATATATATATATATATATTATGTTATATATATTTATGATATATTATTATTATTATTATTATTATTATTATTGCGGAGCGGTATGTATATATTATTATATATTATATTATAATTATATAGTTATTATATTTCATATATATTCATACTGTTAAGGGAAAGTTATTATTATTATTATTATTATTATTATTATTATTATTATTATTATATATATATTATATATATATTATTATTATTGTTTATTATTATTATATATATACATATTTTATATTTATTATTATTATTATTATTAATATTATACATATATATTATAATATTATATATATTTATTATTATGTTATTATACATATATATATATAAAGGTTATATTATTAAATATATTATTACATATATTATTACATTATTTATATATATTATATATATACATATATATTATTATTACACTTTTAGTAAAAGTGGCCCACAGATATATATATCATATTATTATATATATATATATATATATATATATATATATATATATAAAAAAATAAATATGTATATGTCCTGTATCTATATATGAAAACCTATTTTATTTATTGTGAAAACGAAATAAGATAACAAATTGTAGGGGATAATTTTTCTTTAGACTGTGATATATCGATTTTATTTTGGAACATAAAACATTTTTTGATCTTTATTATCCATGTTTTTATTATATGTTTTTATATAATGTTTTTTTTATGATATACTGATTATTTATAATGTTTTCATTATGAAATTATTGTTGTTTAATTGTATTTAAAAAATTATTTATGTTTGCTTGATCAGTTCCAGCGTTTTTTTTTTTTTGTATTTCCAGGAAAAATGACAAGAATTTAGTTTTTGTGGACCTCTCTCCAGATCTCAACTACTGTACAACGAGGGTTTAGTACATATATTTTGCTGCAAATCTTTTTGATATTTTTATCATTGGTAAAGAAGTGTTGTATGTATTAAAAGATGATGTTTAATAAAATTAACAAAAAATATAACGTTGTTAGACTGTACCATTAAAGAGATAAATATAAAATGAGTTTGGACCGGATAGAAGCACAGAGTTGTATTAGTTCACTTATTCCTTGGTAGCTGCAGAGGCTTAAAATAGAGCCCCTTTTAAGGTGAAAGAAGGCGGCTCCAACAGTGAAAGCAATCTAAGAATTAGTATCCATCTATTTAGGTTTCCAATGAAAACGGAGTCATTGCCGCAGGAACTTCAATCAAAACGCGAAAGCGTTTTTGATAAACTGAAAACGGTTAAACACCAAATTGAGCTGAACGAAGCACAAC
>JABUQX010117627.1:0-10000 GCA_015478945.1 Trachelipus rathkii
CGTATTATTACTTTGGAGAAATTAAAAGAATGCCTTGAGTGAATTATATCTAACTAATAGAAAGCTACTTTGTATTACTTAAAATAGTAATTGTAAGTATTTTGACATTAGTTATAATACCATTTTATTATCGTTGATAATATATAATATATATAGTATATTATATATATATATTATATTATATATATATATAATATATTTATATATATATATTATAATAATATAATTATTATATATATATTATATATAATATAATTATATATATATATATATTATACTTATTATAAAATATTATATATATATATATATATATATATAAAATTATATAGTATATATAATATATATATATATATATAATATATAATATATATATCAATTATATATATATTATATACAGTATATATATATGATGAGAAAAATAAACACAATTATATATATATAATATATTATATATTATATAATTTATATATATATATATAATATATATATAAATAATTATATATTATAATAATATATAATATAATATATAATATATAATATACTATATATATAATATATATTATTATTATATAATGAGTCATGAGAAAATAAACACTATAATATAGACCATTTAACTAAGGCCTCCTTGCTAATAGGACGCTTCTCCGAAAAATTTCTATGGGCAAACCTTATTTTCTTCACATAACGTTCTCAACGTCACGGAATTCCTCAGAAGTACAGATGTGAACTTTGTTATTTTGTATGGCCATATCTAGCACGTTTCCATGCATTCTGGCTGATTTTATTATTTATGGTAGATAATATAGAATTTAAAACGAAAGTTTTTTATATTATTTTGCTTTAATTTTGTAATTAACGGCAAAAGTTCAATCAATGCTGATTTCTCCCGGGGGGGGGACAATGCTCCGGAGTATTCTGAAAGATACACTGCAAACAAAGTCAATGCAAATCACAAAGCACCCTACGGCTTATTAACTAACTTGCATAGTAACGCAAGACTACAACTAAAAGAAAAAAAAAACTATAGCTAAAGTACACGCTAAAACCACACTATGCATTTAATATATTATAGTTACAAGCAATTACCTGTGCAACATACTTGAAATCTTAAGATCCAGTGCCTGCCCCGCCTAATTTTGGCTTAGTCAAAATACTCTTACACGATTCCAAGCAATCACATGAACTATCCCTCCTTTCTAATTTGCAATCGAGTCGTAACTCACAACCTCCTTTGGCAGACATTCCAATTTAGCGCAATCCTATTACTGAGAGTGAGAATGCTTTCTATAGTCAAGATGGATGCTTTCTTCTGTTAGTTTTCCTAATATTTGGACCCCTGGTTCCGTGCCTACATAAAATTTATTGGTCTTCCGCATGTATCAAGTGAGTAAATATTTTTGTAGACTTGTATTATGTCCCCTCTGAGAAATCGCTTTCTACAGAAAACATTCCTAACTACTTCAGCCTCTCTCATGAGCTCTTCCCTCAATCAGAAATCATGCCTGATACTCTACGTTGTACTCTTCTGCATATCTAGGTCTTTTTAAGCCAGTATCTTTAGGCTTTTTTCTCGCTGTAGTAATTGAAAAAATAATGGTTTTTGAGCCCTTTCAGGTAGAAAGAGTATTTTTTTGGAGTTCACTCCGTTTTGACGTGAGGTTAATGCTAAATATGCTTACAACAATCTAAATGTTGACTGCCATATAAATTGTTTACAAAATTCGCAAATTTTGATTAGATATCGATGGGAATGAGAACTTTAAAAGATGTCAATAGAGTTGGATCTATGATTCGCAAACTTGCTCCTAGTGGTTTGAAGAATATCAAGAAAATAAATTGATAATGCCCTATATTTATTACTTGATTCTCACAAGAAGGTTATTTAAATCATTTCTTCATTATCAGAAGCAAGAAGTTCTGTGGCAACTTCTATATAATGTTTGAAATGTTTCATTGATGTTTGCGCTTTGAAATAAATTTTCAAAACAGCACTCGACAATGTCAATAAGCTTGGAGGCTTTGCTGGTCAGTCGCGCTGTCACTAATATGGAGAATGCAATGTACGAATTCATCAGGGGCGAAAAGTGTTATGAGAATATGAGAAGTTAAGAATGAGACATATATATAATAACTTACGGTAAAATATTGGCTTTTTTGCGTTTACAGACGCTGTGAGTAAAAAGGATCCTAAGTTTTTGAAATAGGTACTTAATGGATTTTGAATCTCCATTTTCAGATTCTATTAATGCTGTCAAATACTTCCTTTAAAAATTGTCATTAAGAATTGTAACAACCGCATCGAACATTTGCCGTCCACTCGTTGTTTCGCCATTCGTGAAGAGTTTTGTCCATTTTATGGTCTAGGTAAATCTTTTTCTATTTGTTCGGCTATAAATATTTTAGCCGTCTTGGAACAATCTAAAATAGCTATTAGTGCATTCGATGTGCCGTAAAGTTTCTTAATTTTTTTGTATACTTCACATTATGGATGTGAAAAGCAAATGAACATCAAACGGCGCTTGATATTTTCGACAGTTTAAACACCTCTAAAACATTTCTTCATTGCCTTTTGCACCTATCATATGTTGTCAATCAAAGTAACGTATTTTAATAAAAGCTTCGTTAGTATTACTCGATAGAGATAAGCGACAAGAAATAGTCTAGAGAGCCAATATGGCTATATCGACGACTGTCCAGCAACTAAATATTTAATTAAACACATGCCATCCAGCAAAGTACAACCCTGCACACACCCTATAGGCCTGTCAATATTCTCTAATCAAAGTGCACAATATAATTATATACGCCAACTACTACCTCAAAGAGCAAGCTTTGGCTAAGATTCAAGTGCTAAATCAATAACAAGCTTTAATAAGTTTTAATTGATGATACTCGCATGTAAGCTAAGCAAACATGCCCTGGTTTACTTTAACAACTTAACTAAACACCCCGCCAACTTTGGGTATGTCAGAAATACTACTATATGAATATTCCCATAACGATACCATATCGCTATTTACAAGTTTTTCTACAATGTCACTCTGATGTGCTGCCTCAACAACCTTCTCTGGCGGCGAAACCATTACACAAAATAGTTTACACGCATTCACATGGAATGATTGTGTTTGCATGACGATGAAGTCTTGATCACGTACTTCTAATTTTGTCTTATTGTGTCCCCTGGTCTCGCTGTCGTGCTATTGTAACAGAATTTATTGGTCTCAGTATTATTAATGCATGTAAATATTTTATGACTTGTAATCATGTTTTGCCTATGAGTAATGAGCTCTTTCTAAGAAAACAGTTCCCAAGATCCTTCAGGTCTCCGTCCTCATTAGCATCTTAACCCTCAAAGCAGAAAGCATTCCTTTTGCCACTTCGTTAACAGACGTCTTTCCAGCATAGCCTAGGGTTTTTTCTTAAAATAACTGGCCGCAATACTCTACATACTGGGCCGTACCTGCGCAGACCAAAAACAGACTATTATGGCGCTAATTAGTAAGAGACTTTCTTAGTTCTTGTAAACGCATATTGCAGATTATTATAACAGTTGAGGGAATCATCGATTGATAACGGTATTGGCCTGCATTTCCAAAAACTGATTAGTCTATCTTTCCAGAGTTGCTGGCTATTATTCTCAACATCTAAATCTTTTTTGTTTTTTATTTTGAGTACATCCAGACTAAAGAGCAAGGTCCACATTATATCGATGAAGTAAACTCTTTTATTTGAGTTACATAAATGAAGAACCTTGAAAGTTTATATAAAACTTATGTAAAATTTAATTTGGCGCACTTATATTGTTACTATATGTGAATTCGTTTTATCACGGTCCCATCTTCTCGAGTCGTTTAAATTATCCATCTTTCATTCTGCTACCAAGGGTGCCACTTTGGTAACATCTGCAACTTCAGGAAATTTATTTAAGTCCCTAGAATCCTATAATTATATATTGTATTATATATATTTGTATATTTATTGAGATCGGAGATTGTATATAATATACATTAGTATATAAATTTATAGTAGTAATATTATATATATATATATAACCAGTGTATATTATATAGGTCGATCAGTATACTATACATATAGTATTATGTATATTGTAGTACTATAATAGTGATGTAATAATACCATATGAATAAACCCTATGTTCATATAACGTATAATAATATAATATTGATATGCTATATATATATAAATTATAATAATTATAGATATATATATATATATAATATATATATATATATATATATATATATATATGATATAATATTATATGTATTTAAATATAGTGTATATATATTTTGTATAAATTATTTCCTAACAAAACATATGAGAATATATGGAAACTCCTACAGTTATATATATATGGTATATAAATATTATATGGTGCTATAATATATATATATATATATATAGTATATAAGCGGGCTATAAGTATAAGCTAAGTTGACGAGTAATAAATTAAGCTAGGAACAATACCAGCCTCTTAGAACGTGAAGGAAAGTCTTACTCAAATAAACTACAAATGTTATTCATCGTCACATCTTCATTGTTAATAAAAATATATTCTCGCTTTAATTTATATGCTTTTATGAACTATTATTTCTATTATTATTCTAAGTAAGTTATAATGTTAAGGCGTAGGCATTTAAGCATCAAAGATTGATAAGTTTAATAATCTTCGAGGGGAGGGCTTGAATCCCACTGACCCCAGGGGGAGTCAAGGGGAGCTTCAAACCCACAGAACTGTGCTATCGTTCTGGCATTTTATATATGAAGGTTATATCTATATATATATATAATATATATATATAATGTTATATAATATATTAATATTATATAAGATTATATCATATATATATTCATTAGTATCATATATAATGATATTATACTATATATATATATATAATATTATCATATTAATATATATATGTATACTGCTATGCATTACTAAGTTAACAGTGAAGCTGTTCACATCTATAGTCACTCTTACTCATTGAATGAATTGAGTTCTAAAAAATAGAATAAGGCTCTGCAGGTCTTCCTTCATGAATTTTTTTCTGACTTTATGGTTTGAATGTTAATAATGCGATTGAGAATCGATAAAAAAGCCAGTTCATCGCTATACTTGGGAGTTGAAAGGTAGAGCGCTATGTAGACAGCAATCTGCAGAAGTTCTTGTACAATTTTCTGGATACTTTCGATGGCCTCTTTTCAATGTTAAGCTTCGAGAATGTCAGGGCTTATACTCAATTATTTTCAAACTTGTTCTTTCAGTGCAGCAGAGAAATTTTGTTTTAAAGCTTATTTGAAAATTCTTGTAAACAAGGATCGAGGAAGGACCTTGATGCCTTTCTCTGGAACCTGCGTCGAATACGACTGTCGCAGACTTCAAGGCTCTTCGTAGTTAGGACTTTTCATACTCATGACTTCTAGGAGCGTTTTAGAAGGAGATGACTTTGGAGAAGGTAGTAGCATAGCTGTAGTTTCTATACGTTACAGCTATGATCAGGGATCGTCTACACGCTTTTTCTCTGAACTTCTGCAGATCCTTTTAATGACAAATGGCGCACGGTGCAGAGGTGCACGATTTAGGCTTTTTGTTGTTTCATCTTCAAGTTACGCTTCTATCACGATGTAGTATAGGATCAACAATAAATCGCAAGCGTAGTAGAATATATTATCAATGAGAGAAATTGTCTCTTACGTACCATGAGAGTCTTGATTATTTCTTCACCATCATGAAATATATGATTGGTATTATAGGTTGAAGGTTGAATTTATTTAGAGTATTAATCCAAATTTGAAACAGTAAGTGCAGGGTAAAGAAAGACTTCCGATTTGCAATGCATTATGGTGCTGTGAAGTGTCGGCAAGTCATGTGAAATCTTGTATCGAAGGTGAATTGAAGGTTCACTGCTACAGAGTCAACAATTCTACTGAAATTGAGTTCAGGTATCGATCAAGAATTTTCTGAGCTCAACTGTATATGGTGTGAAAAGTTCCGATGCCAACTCCTCTCCGATCCCGACCGTTTCTCTGAAAATTACTGCTGACTCGACCACCGACTCCGACGCCGACTTGCTCTTCAAAATGTAACGAGGATTAGGAGGCGGATTCCACGACTCCGACTTCCGATTCCAGCATACCGTAGGGCAATAGTAGGGAATGGATATAGTCGTGAAATGAAGTAAATGGAGAGAAGGTCTATTAATGAAAGGTTAAAGAGTAGAGTGTGGGAGATGGAATGCAGAACCTCCTGAAAGGCATGAGTCACTGATTTATACGATTTAACAGGATATAACGGTTGCGCGTCTACAAAGAGCTTGCATGTGATTGCAACAATTGCCGAAAAGGAACAGAGAGACGTCATGAAGAGAAGGGATGATAGGATACCTGAAGAAAGGTATTAGGAAATCCTAGATGTTTTGTGCCAAAATTTAT
The DNA here is from genome assembly GCA_015478945.1 of Trachelipus rathkii. NCBI lineage: Eukaryota > Metazoa > Arthropoda > Malacostraca > Isopoda > Trachelipodidae > Trachelipus > Trachelipus rathkii. The sequence continues at coordinate 6,454 of JABUQX010117627.1, forward strand.
CGAAGTAATTTGATATGCTCAGCGAATGCGAAGAGCATACACGAGAAATCGCTAATGGAAGAGGACCATAAGTAGCGAGCAAAGAAGAGAAAGATCATCGAATAGAAGCACCGTTCTTTATCGGAAAAGAGTCATGATAACTGGATCCGATCAAGATAAGAGTTAGAAAGACTCAGCGACGTGTGCTTCAATCTTCCAAGAAGTAAAATGGAACTAGAGACGAAGAGTTATGATGTTTGTTTTTTTTGTGTCACAGAAGCTAAAGTGAGCCGGTAAGGGTTCCAGCAAGAGAGGGAAGCCGAAGTAGTAAGACAAAAACGGCAATTAGTTTGACGCAAGGCATCTGAGTAAGTGAGTAGAGAGGAGGCAGAGAGAGGAGGGCAGAGAGAGGAAGAGAGAGAGGAGGAGAGAGAGAGAGACGCAAGACGAGAGAGATGACGAGAGAGAGAGAGAGAGAGAATTGACGAAGTAAGAGGAGGGAAAGCTGTTTCCTGTTAATGAGAGAGAGAGAGGAGAGAGAGGATGTAAGATGAGAGATGTAGGAGGAAGATGAAGAGTAAGAACGAGACGGAAGTCTAGAGAGCCTGAGAGAGACTTTCCAAAAGGCAGGGTGCAATGACATTGGTACAGCACATTAAGAGGTTTGTGTAGATAACTCTCCAGAATTGAATGACCCGATCAGGGCTCGTACGCATTTTAGTTGTTAAGCTAGAGGAGAGTATGCCAGAAAATAATATTAGCAAGACAAGTTACAACTATTTTGCTATAAATTGCAGGTTGGCAGGCGAGGCGTGGAACGAAGGAGAGGGTAGAAAGGGTTTTGATAGAAGACAAAATTCAGGCTATTTAGAGAGGAAACTGGACCGGCTCGTCTGTGCCTCGAAGGAGGAGATCAACTTGACGAGGCTGGAAAAGAAGAGAAGTAACGACAGATTATGAGATACATGGGATTCCTTTTATTTGACAATGATTCGAGAGTAAAGTACGTGAGGAAGAGATCAGTATTAGATTTGGCATTGTTCATTACGGGAGAAAAAAGGATTGGTAAATGTTACGATATCGTGGTAGTATTGTATTGAGTCATACGAATTGTTGGGATGGAAATCAGGACAATTGAGACGTGGTTTTCTGGATTTTGAGTAGAGTACGGTAATTGTCTCGAGAAAGGTAAGGAATTCAGTCCTCTGAGTCCTCAATCTGGAGCTATAGCATAGTATAAACAAAACCGAGTTGAAATTGCAAGGTTTTGTTAGATGTTAAAGCGGATGAGGAAAAGACATATGGAATGTACTCCATCCGTGCAAAGAAGAATCCATCTTCGGAATGAGACTATAGCACACACTAATTGCGCGCACTCCCCGTCACCAGTCGCCGACATGCAGTGCAAGGTCATTTTTCAGTGGGAAGACAAAATAAATGACGGTGGAAGATCGCGTGGCAGCTTTATGCGGCATCGAAGTGTCTGAGAAACGCTTCCTTACCCTGTAGGTTGGGTGGTAATTTAATCCTCGTCCTCGTGTGCTGATGAAGAGCTTGTAGGAAGGATAGAACTTACAGGTACATTGGCAGAGAGTAAGAAGGTGATAATTCGAAGAAACCGATCGAAAAGGAGTGAAGAAGTTAGATGTCGGAGCGTGTCAAGCTAAGTGAGAGAGGAGTTAGAAGATATAGTCAAAAGGTCTTAAGATAGTGTTAGGGGTATGTGCATCTATGGAAACGCTAAGGCGATCCAAGGGAGTATGCGATAGGGAGGAGAGTGCAGGCCAACTGCTCGAGTCACGTATGTTTGGCATAAGAGAGAATTAGTGCGCAAGCTTCAACACTAGCTGTATCTTGAAATTTGATGGAAACACCATTGGGGTCGTGAATGCTGAAAGTCATCAAGAAGGATAGTTTCAGAGAACTAGGTGAAGGAGAGAATAATGGTTCTACATATATTGGGAGTTTAAAAGTATGTCGAACCAGAGAAACCTAGAGTTAAGGGAGATATCCACGCACAAAAAATATTCCTATAGCTCGACCATCTAGTGGTCTATCCTTATATTAACAAGTAGAGGGACACTGGATTTGGATCCAGGAATTTTTCTCTGAGGTCATGTTTTTCGACGAAGAACAGATTGAATGTTTTGAGTTAGTTAGCTAGTCTGACAAGATATGCTATGAGTCATAAGGTAGATTAAAATTCGTAACACGTGCCAAAGTTCCTAGAAGACACGCAGAACAGCAATGACAATAAGCCCATTGGCGGTGCACATCAGGCAGCTAACAACTCGAACATTTCCGGCTGATTGATGTTTGAAAGAGTATAAGGAGGAAACTAGAGTAGATTTGTTTGTCAGAACATGTGTCAAGACACCGAGTATTTGGTTAATAATAAGAGATAAGTCTTAGAGGAACGGGGGGTGATATTCAACAAATTGAGAAATTATGTTATGACATGCAGAAGATAGTAGAAATTTTTGAAAGAAATAGTTCGAAACATCAGAACATCGCGTGCATATTCCGTTGACGTCACATACGTTCCGCCACCGTAGGAGTTAAGCTTCAAGTGGTGATGGGGAAGGGGTAGATGAAGGGCTATTTATGGAAGTCGCTACTCTCTTCTGCTTCTCATTTTCATTTCTATTTTGTCATTTTCCAATAAAGTTGTAGAAAAGAGAATTGTCTTATATTGTGCTGAGGTTGCCATACAGGAGAGCCTACTCAGTGTAAGAAGAATGTGGGATTTGGAGCACAAGGGGGAGAAGATCATTTGGCACTGGGGTGCCTTGTGATCAAAGCTAACTAATTGCGTTATGCACAATGGGATATATCGTCGTTTCGCGAGAGATTCGCTTCCCTTCCGCCACATAAAGGAAATTGCATATCCTAGCAATTGTAAACAAATATGGCAACTAAGCGATCGTACAAAACCAAGTCTCCATATACCAAAGAATTGTCAAAAATGCCCAATATTGGAATTGGGATTTAAAAAATAACCAGACAGCTAGATCTGTCATTGTCTAGCCATAAAATTATACTAAACATTTATCCAATAGGCATTAAGGAAGCTAAGTCACTCATTACTTTTAATGGTTTATGAGGCAACAAAAGGATCCTACTGCATTAACAGACAAATTTAAGTAACTTATTTTTTTTAAAAAAAGAGTTGCAGTCTAGAAAAGCCTAGGGTAAAATGATCATATCATAGTTGTTCGAATGCAATAGCTAAATCAAAACTATCTGAAAACAAGGGTAAAATTTTTAGCCTTTAGATATTCATGACTTTAATAAATTCATATAACCTACATTGAAACCCATTGGCTGGAAAGAAATTTAGGACCAAATACTGTTCTGTTTGGTTATAAGTTAATCTTGTACAATATGTAATAAATATTTTTTTTAGTCAGGACGATCAGGGCAAAGAAAAAAAACTAACACTATTTGAAAATTGGAAAAAAGAAAAAAAAAAGAAAAGTTAGGATTAACGTAAAGGACCAAAGAGAGCAACAATGTATCAGATTTGAAATCTTGTAGGGTAATAGGAAATATGATAAATCAAAGATAA
>JABUQX010117627.1:15000-25878 GCA_015478945.1 Trachelipus rathkii
GGGTTGAATGCCAGGTCCAGGAAGAAGTTGGAAGTATTTGAGATGAAGGGATTGGAGAGCGGTTTGTGGGGTTAGCAGAAGGGTGAGGATTAGGAATAGGTTGGAGAGGGAGAGATGTGATTGGAGGAATGGGTTGGTGGGAAGAGGAGAAGGGAATGCTAAGATGGTATGGGCATCTAGTGAGAATGGAGGAACAGAGAGGTTAGGAGAGTTTGGGAGGGGGAGGGGATAGGAAGGAGAGGAAGTGTGAGACGAAGAAGGTCGTGGATGTAAGCTGTAGAGATGCTGGAGGAGGGAGGGATGAGGGAGGAAGAGGGTAGGGTGTTGGCGAGAGATAGCGGGTGGAGGTGGGTGAGGGCGAGATGAGAGGAAGTGTGAATGAGAGGCTGTACGTACCACTACCCCGCTCAAGCGGAAAAAGTGTAAGAGAATAATAATAAATAATATATATATATATATATATATATATATATATATATATATATATATATATATATATATATATATATATATATATATATATATATATATATATATATAGTATATATATATATATATATATATATATATATATATTATATATATATATATATATATATATATATATATATATATATATATAAGAATGATAATAGTGATTGTATGGTGTAGTTCTGTGGCAAGTTTATTCAGCGAAAGTTTGCCTGCCGAAACACAAGATCAGAGGTTAAATGAAATATTTATTACTATTTACTAGCTTATTGTATATTTATAGGTATTTACTTTTTAAATATATAGATACTTACGAAGACATCTGCCTTTTGTATATTTATAGAGATTCTTAGTAAAATTTTAAATCAAACTTTGTAAAAGTTCAACAACCAAATAATGAATCAATATTAACTGTTGGAAAATGAGAAGAAAACAGCTGCCGTAAGTGAGTAGCAAAGTTTATCTCCTAATGATCTGAGGGAGGAAACCCCAAACTACTAATGGTTTAATGGTTTGAGGGAGGATACTCCAAACTTCTATGCATTAGTACTCAAACAAGCAATCGCAATGCATAGATTGAATGTGTGGCATATGAAGTATTTATGATCAATTGTCTCTTCTCCAAATTGTTCTTTGTTGAAATTTTAGCTTAAATTTGGTAGAATAGGAAAAATTAATATTTTTTGAATTGAAGGCTCTTGAGTATTGTCTGCAATATCAGCCGATTTTCAGTGATTCAAATGATGATCAAAATTGACCCAAAGAATCCTTTTATATATTTAATAGGAAATATTCAATAATTTCAAAGTAAATATTCTTTACTTTTTCAGACAATAAACGTTTATTTAAAATTCAAAACAAAATTCATTGGTTCTCCAACACATGCTTCAACATATAAGGTTTATCAAAGATTCAGGAAAAGCTTGTACTACATTCCAGTTCGAGAATGTATAAGATTTGTGGTACTCTATTGGTACTCCTTTTTTTTCATGCCCAAGAAACTCATACAACTGTATAATGTATATTTTATAAAAATAGTCATTAGGGTTACACTGTCTTCTTGATTCAAGACTCTATATACATATTAGAAGGGTCATAAATATTCATCTTTTATAAACTCTGCTGCCCTTTCTCCAATCATGATTGTTGGGGCGTTCGTGTTTCCTGATGTGACGAAAGGCATAACAGAAGCATCGGCAACCCTCAAACCTTTCACGTCTCGGACTCTGTATGGAAAATTAAAGTTTTTTATTTTATTTTGGTATAATGGTGTTTTTTTTTATCAGTATATCTCTTTAATATTACAGAAAACATCTGCTAGTTTAAATAAATAATTTACCAAATTACCTAAGTTTGTTATCAACGACTCCCATTGGGTCTGATTCCGGAGCCATTTTGCAAGAGCCTGCTGCGTGGTAGATGGTCGCAACCATGTGCCTTGCAAAACATTCCCAGTATTCATCAGTTCCAAAAGGTATGTGACGGCAACCCATCAACGACTAAAAGAAAAAATAAACTAATTTTGAATGCTTCATATTAAATTAATACACCCACATTAATCTCTCTCTCTCTCTCTCTCTCTCTCTCTCTCTCTCTCTCTATATATATATATATATTATATATATATATATATATATATATATATATATATATATATATATATATATATATATATATATAAATAAATATATATAAATATAACATATAAATATAAATAAATTAATATACATATATATATATATATATATATATTATATATATATATATATATATATATATATATATATATATTATATATATATATATATATATATATATATATTATATATATATATATATATATATTATTATTATGTTATATATATATATTATTATTATTAAGTTATATATATACATATATACAGTGGCGTATCCAGAATTTTTTTTCGGGGGCCAGATTAAAAAAATCAAGCTCCTTTTATATACATATATATACATATTATCTATATATATATATATATATATATATATATATATATATATATATATATATATATATATATATATATATATATATATATATAAAGATAGTTATTATATATATATATATATATATATATATATATATATATATATACATATATATATATATATAGTATATATATATATATATATATATATATATATATATATATATATATATATATATATATATATATATATATATATATATATATATATATATATATATATATATAAAGTGGATGGACCAAATATTAAATTTCCAAGAAAAAATGGGAATCATTTATATAAATTACTAAAATCACCTTACCTAAATTATTAAATTTAATCGCTGGGCATGAGAGTGAGCAAAGTACGAGATAATATCCAGTTTTTATTTCAATATTTCAATGTATGTAGAGGAGGGCAAATCCAGTAAGTCTTTTTATCTCCAATAGTATTTCTGACTTTTTAGAAGTCTTAATGTTGAAAGCTTCTTTCTACTGTAGCAGTAGATATGGGTAAAAATTGCCAGTATTTGGAACAAGATGTAAAATTTGAAATTGTGACTGCGAACAAGAAACTAGTCCGTCTATTGTTGTTTTGAACGATCTGTGCTGTGATGGCATTTCAACTTCCATAAATCCCATTCTTGTTTTACTAAATGTTCACCAGCTTTCGAGAGATCTTCCTTGTAAATGTTACACAATATTTTATCTTCTCCTATGATACATTACACCTGCTCGGTATGACAAATTGCAAGGAAGATATAATTTCTATGATTTAAAACCTCTCTCCTAATGCTGATATTGAATCATCCAAAAATCTTATAAAAATGAATGTGTGATATTAAGTCTGTGGGTTGGAAGAAGGAATGTTGGGTATATGTTGCATTTTATTTGATGGCTAAGTTTAGTTTTAACTAAAAGTCTTACGAGATTTGTTCCTGACTGCGACGAATTATATAAAATTAATTTAACCTCTGCACTTTATATTATTAACGGATATGATGCTTAAAATTTTTTAGTGTCTAGGCCGTCGGCTCGAGCTCCCTAATATATATATATATATATATATATATATATATATATATATATATATATATATATATATATATATATATATATATATATATATATATATACTATAGTATATATATATATATATATATATATATATATATATATATATATATATATATATATATATAACCTTTGTGTAGAACTCTGCTCCAATATTCTTCATCGCCTTGGTTTCTCCAATTTTAATGCAAAATTTGATAGCTGAAATAAAATTTATATGATTAATATTGCTTACAAATAGGAAAGAAAAATATTACAGTCCTTCTGGGGTATAATTTAGAGTAAGGAGGGATGCTGATTCATGGTTCACTACTTCTGAGGCATATGACCTCTATTTAACGAACTGTAAAACGGACCCCAGAATTAAACCAGCCGATCAGGATCTGAAAGTCGATCAAACCTCAACTGAAAGCCAGTCGAACCTTAACCGGACGCCAACCAGCATATATCAACTTTACTTGAAAACCTTCGACCACATGGTCAGCGTGAAGAGCAGGAACATACTTTTCTTCCCCAGAAGAAATACATATAATTTTTTACTACAATAATTTAATAGAAGGCTAGGTCAACTTCTGGGAACATAGCGGGAATAGATCCGAAAGTCCCTTACTTGATAGGTCAATACGATATCGACTTCATTCGGCGTCTGGCAAAATCTCTTAAAATCTGATAGAATCTATTCGGCTCAAATATCTTTGCTTATAATCATTTTTACTCTATAATGTTCAATATGTATAAAGATACTTGCCTTCAACAAAGAATCTGACATCGTCTGGGTCGCTCAGGAAATTAGGGTCAATATTTGGCTGATCGAAAGGGTCTGTTGATCGGAGAGTTATCGAACCTCGGCTCTTGGGGCGGAGGAGAGTTGGCCCCATTGAGAGGGTCTCTTTAAAGAATAGGTCGACAAAGAAATCTTTGTATAGCTAAATTACATTAAAAAAAATATTTTAATTTATTTTGAATAAATAGTGGATTTGTAATAGAATTATATTTTGTAAACAAAATAAATAACTAATTGGTGTAGTAATTACAAATAGCCTATGTAAATAATTTTCTAAGAACCAAATATTAAAATCTAAAGCGTGACTTTCACAACATAAGAATTCTATGCTTAACATATAAACTTAATTAATTAGTAATATCTGAATCGTACTTTGATGACACAATTTAGTTGTTTAAGTTCCATGCAAACATATGCTATTGTATAATTTGGATTTTTTAGAAATGCGAAAATATTTTTCAATTTATCAGTACAATACAAATTCCAGGCATATCTTATGGAATGTGCTAATATAATATGCCCATCACCGTACATCATAAAAATCATATTTAATAAGTAATCTGCTGTAATTTATGATTTACTAATTATTTTATTCGACATAATTGTAAAAAATTAAAAAGAACTAATTGTATCTCCCTTTCATCAGCCCTTGACTGGATGCTTGCTGGACAGTCAACCATACGTCAACCGAACGTCAGCAGGAATGTAAATTCTTTGAGTATTGCTAGGAACTGAAAGGGACATCAGTCCCTTCCCTACCTAAACCGGTAACAATTTCATTTATCATATCTTGCAAATCTGGGTCAACCTCGAAGACACTTTAATAAGGGAATCAACCCAGGATTTCTCCCTTGCTATTAGGAAGCAAAGCAGACGTATCCCCTATGATAATTTTTTAAAAGTATTTTAGAAAGGCTCATGTCAACTTACATCCCTCCTGTAACCAATAACATCAGCAAGAACGTATCCAAAATCTGACGCAGGTGAAATGGACATCATTAAGATTTGTAGATCGGGATACGAAGGATCATTATTCAGTAAATTGGCCCAAACATTAGCTTCAACTGCAAGGGGTACAGTATAAGGACCTATAAATGCAAAGAGATGTTTAGCAATGTTGAATAAAATAAATAAAATAAATATTGGGGTATGTAGATAATAATTATGTAAATTAAATTTACCCATTTTAGAAATATTTTTGCAGCAGTAGCAGAAATTTCATATTCTATTAAGAATTTATAATTTTAATACCCATATTATAAATACTTAATATTCAAAAAACTTATATATCATTTGGTACGAAAATATTCACTGAAAAAATTAAGTACAAACTTCAAAATTTTAATAAACTCGGATCGAGTTCTTTAAGGTTTTAGTGTTATAGAAATATCGTTAGACTTAACCTGATTTACACCTAACAGAGAAACAACACGACAAAAATCTTAAACACTTTTGTTGCTAGTCAAAATGTTTTCGCAGCAAAAGAACTTAAGAGTAAATTTCCTATTTTCTATTTCCTCCAGAAAATTTTAATTTTTCACAAAGAAAGAAAAAAGGAGGCCAAGAAAGATACCATTTCTAAAGAATATGTAGTCCTTCGCAGCGCTGAGATTAAAAAATGTTGTGAAGTATGTGTAAGCATTCCCTTTATTAACTGTCCAAGTAAGCCCTCCAAAAATGACAGGGTGGTCGTGAAAATTTTGTCCAACCCCGGGAACATCTGCCACCACAGGAATCTGAAATATAAAACACACGACAACAATAGTGAATGGACAATGAATGAGGATGAAGATACTAGCCTAATTATATTGAATAAAGAAACTAATTACTACAATATGTAGTTTAAATTATAAATGCAGAGTCGGATGCCATGAGCCGAAACAAAATATTATTTTGAGTGGATTTGAAGCAGGAACCAAAAATATATATTTTGCTATAATATATATATATATATATATATATATATATATATATATATATATATATATATATATATATATATATATATATATATATATATATATATATATATATATATATATATATATATATATATATATATATATATATATATATTATTTCTAGATGTAAATGAGTTTATATAGCTGGAACCAGAGAAGAATCCGAATACATTTAAGATGATGGAACTGTGGTTGGAAAATTTTAAATTGATGGAGCCAGAGCCGAAGCAGAGCCGGAGAGCCGGAGCCGGAACCGGAGCTGGAGCCTGAGCCGTAGTCAGAGCCAGAAGTAAAGCCGGCAAAAAGAGTTTACCTACTCAGCAACTCTTGCATATGCTAGTTTAGAATAACAATTAGTTTCCTTAAATAAGAACGCGTTTTAAAGATTTATTTTACAAGATCATCAAAAATCATTAAGTAAATAATGCTTTTAAGTAGTCTTTTGGCCCAACTCCAGATTTATTAAAGTTTAATCAATGCACCCATGACAAGATCAACTTCTTTCCTAGTAAAAGCCACTTTGAGCTGGTAAAAATACATGAATTTTTAATGTAAATGCTTAAGCTGCACGATATATATATATATATATATATATATATAAAAATATATATATATATATATATATATATATATATATATATATATATATATAGTTATATATATATATATATATATATATATATATGCTTATAGCTGCAGATATATATATATATATATATATATATATATGAAAAGGATGTTACCAAGCCCTTTCTTGTATTTTACCACAGATTTTCATAAATAAATATATATATACATATATATATATATTATAGATATATATATATATATATATATATATATATATATATATATATATATATATATATATATATATATATATATATATATATATATATTTAATATATATATATATATATATATATATATATATATATATATATATATATATATATATATATATATATATATATATATATATATATATATATATATATATATATATATATATGGATAGAATCAGTGACCTTCAGCACACACGAACTTCCACGCCATCATATCCATTGTATTAGCGTACAGGTGTATTTGCTTCATTCATTATTTTTAACAATAAGCTGCTATTTCCCAAGGGTTTCCCTTATCAATGAGAGGAGCAATTTTAATTTTAATATTTAATTAAGCTGAAAAAGAATGAATCATTTTTTTTCCCTAAAAGATTCAACTGAGAAAAGAATGATTAAATTTTAGTGGAAATGTTTTTAATCTTGTGGAAAGAATGACCTCTTTTTTATTAAATGTTTATAAGCTGTAATAAAAATGTAGTAATGGAACTATTTAAGGTAAGGATGAAAATGAATTATTATAAACTTAACATTTAAGATATGGAGTATGGAATGAACCACTTTCTATTAATCAAAATATTCTATTTCTGTTATTCTATTAATCAAAATATTTGCGCTAGTGAAAAGAATAAATATTTATTTTTAATCTAAACGCTTGCATGTTCGGGAGGAGGGGGGGTTTACAATTAATATTAAATTAAAATGTTTAAACGGGAAGATAAATGTGAAAGATGTTTGATAAAGATCAAACCCATTCAAACGTTTTAGTATTTGAAACAATTAAAAAGTATGAACAATTTTTGTTCAAAATGGTGAACTTAGGAAAAATGAAACATTTTTTTCTCTTAATTTAAAAGTATAAGCTTGAAAATTGGTGAATCATTTTCCTTTTAAATAATTTTTTATGGAAAAGAAATGAATAATTTTTATTCTATATGTTAGTTTGAATGAAAAAAATATATATTTTTGAATAGAATATGAGATATCTTGAAGTAAATCTGGAGAAAAGAATGAAGGACTTTTTTACATCTAATGAGAAAAGTTAAGCATTTTTACTAAAATTTTTAAGATGAGATAAGGAAAAAAATCCTTTTTAATGTTAACGTCAGAGCTAACGAAAAAGTGCGAATCAATTTAAAATAAAATCTTAAGATAAGGAAAATAATAAATCTATTTCAATCTTAATGTTTAAGAATGAAAGAGAATGGAAAAGAATAATACATTTTTAATCAAAATGTTCATGTTGTGTAAAAAATGAATCTTTATTCTAATTTTTAATATTAATGCCAGGAAAAAAGATGAACCTTTGTTTAATTAAATCTTAATGTTTCAGCTGCGAAGAGAATGAATTTTATTCCTTTTACTGGCAATAATTTTAATATTTTAATATAAAACGAAGAAAAGTTTTGAAATAATGGTTATTACCTTCTTTTTATGATAATAAAAAACTCCAACAGCTCTCTTATCTTCATCGAAAATAATGGAGGAAATACATACATACATAATAATAATAATTACACACACACACACACACACACACACACACACACACACACACACACACACACACACACACACACACACACACACACACACACACACACACACACACAATAAATATAGACACTTTACTTAATGCACTAGCCATACAATCATCGTTATGGCTGTTATTAAGTAAAGTGTCTATATTTATTGTGAGTGTGTGTGTGTATGTGTGTATGTCGTTAAGTCTGGTATGGAGAAACCTGTTGGAGATTTTTTATGAAACATATCTATTATTTATCTCATATATATATATATATATATATATCTATCTATATATTCATCTATAGATATTGTTAAGTTATAGACATATATATTTATATATATATATATATATATATTATATATATATATATATATATATATATATACATATATATATATATGATCCACATTTTATCCTAAGGTAAGTGGAAAGGCTGCCAAGCATTTCATGTGTTTTACAGCACATCCAACACATTTCTCTGCCTTTTTAATATGTTGAAAAATTTACGAAAGTGCTTAGCAACATTTTTCATTTTGCTTGTGGATAAAGTGTAAAATATATTTCTCGTGTATAAGAGAATAAACTAATATATATATATATATATATATATATATATATATATATATATATATATATATATATATATATATATATATATATATATATATATATATATATATATATATATATATATATATATATATATATAAATATATATTTATATATATATATATATATATATTTTTTTATAATATATATATATATATATATACTTATATATATATATATATATATATATATATATATATATATATATATATATATATATATATATATATATGTATATGAAAGCATATATATATATATATATATATATATATATATATATATATATATATAACATACGGGCTATAAAAATTTATTTTCTAACTTTCCTAAAAGCAATCTGTATATTAGTTATACAATATTACCTGTTTGAGAAGCAGCATTAGGATCAATACCAGAGGGAAATCCGAGTTCTATTCCAGCCTTGAGAAACGCGTCCGCCGACCGCGTTCGGAAGCGTTTTGGTTCAACGCTTAGTGGACCTCCTCGGGAGTGAAATTGTTCTGCGTTGGAAATTTTAAAAGTCATTAATAATGTTGTTGTTGTTGTTGTTGTTGTTGTTGTTGTTGTTGTTGTTGTTGTTGTTGTTGTTGTTGTTGTTGTTGTTGTTGTTTTTGTTGTTGTTGTTTTTTTTCAAAAAGTTTACACCTCACGGGCGTAGCCCTATTCTAGGAGGGGAACTTCTCTAGGTAAATTCTACCTAGGATCCGGACTAGGGATCGAACCCGCGCCCTTGCCATGCGACTCTGTCGCTCTACCGATTGAGCCACGGTAGCGGCTGTTGTTGTTGTTGTTGTTGTTGTGGCTGTTTTTTATTTGGTTGTGGTGGTCGTGATATGAGACTAATTTATTATTATATTATTATTATTATTATTATTATTATTATTATTATTATTATTATTATTATTATTATTATTATTATTATTATTATTATTATTATTATCATTATTATTATTATTATTATTATTATTATTATTATTATTATTATTATTATTATTATTATTATTATTATTATTATTATTATTATTATTATTATTATTATTATTATTAATATTATTATTATTATTATTATTATTATTATTATTATTATTATTATTATTATTATTATTATTATTATTATTATTATTATTATTATTAACACTTTCGCTGTTCTCGTTATTGTTGCTATTTATTCATCACTTATTCGAGTGTTAATCTTATTTTATTATATTAAATTACATTTACCAAATTCTATTATATTATTAGAATCAAGAGAAAAATGTGTTTTTATTTTCTTAATTGTTTTACTCATCAATTATTTTCCATCACAAACAAATATATTTTTTACTATGTAAATGAAAATAGAATCCATATTTAGGTTTTGTTATATATATATATATATATATATATATATATATATATATATATATATATATATATATATATATATATATATATATATATATATATATATATATATATATATATATATATATATATATGGCTATTTATAAGTGGTTGACTCCATTAGCGAAAATCAATAATTAATGTATCGTTGAAGCGGCGCACGAAAAAAACGCGAAAGCGTTTCACCGATAAATGCGAAAACGGTTAAACACCCGTCGATAACCGAACGAAGTACAAC
>JABUQX010117629.1:0-15351 GCA_015478945.1 Trachelipus rathkii
CCCAACACATTCTGTGCCACTATTCCATGTTCTTCTTTAAAATATTTTCTACTTTTTCTTTTTATCGTCCCCTCAGCAGTGTTATATATATATATATAATATATATATATATATTATATATATATATATAATATATATTATATATATATATATATTTATATATATATATATATATATATTATATACTATTATATATATATATATATATTATTGAGGTTGCAACTTATATTGCAAATTATCGATAATATTATAACTGCTTTGATTTTTACATCTAAAGAATTGATTTTTATGCTCACACAAGGCCTCCGTCGGGTGCCCCAAAGATCCAGACCCCCCCATTATCGCCTCCCCTACACACAACACAACACCACACACAACACACACACACATATATATATATAATATATATATATATATATATATATATATATATATATATATATATATATATATATATAAATATTAATATATATATATATATATATATATATATATTATATATATATACTATATATATATATATATATATATATATATATATATATATATATATATATATATATATATATATATATTAATATATAATATATATATATATATATATATATATATATATATATATATATATATATATATATATATATATATATATATATATATATATTATATATATATATATATATTATATATATAATATATATATATATATATATATATTATATATATAATATATATATATATATATATATATATAATATATATATATATATAATATATATATATATATATATATATATATATATATATATATATATATATAGTATATATATATATATATATATACTAGTTATATATATATATATATATTATATATATATAGCTCTATATACATAAATTTACATATATATTATATATATAACATATATAGGTATTATATTAACTGATATATATATAATATTTATACACATTTATTAAATAAATAGAATATATAATATACACATATATATTATATATATTATATATAATATATATATATAGGGCCGGATTAACAGAATCGGATGCCCTAAGCAGAAAAAAATTGGTGCCTCCACACGCACAAACATAAACATGTGGGAATAATAGAAATAGACTAATAGTATTTTTTTTTATTGAAACTTTTTTTTAAAATATTTTTTAAAAATTAAAAACTGTATTTTTAACATAATGAAACTACATTGTTTTAAACAAATTGGGCTATAAATTTACGTATATATATATTTTTGCTTAGATTTAGAACACTTTTTTCTACATTTATCCGCTTCAAAAGTTTTTATAATTTCATCAAAAGTTAATTTGCGAAGCATATCTGCTTCTATGCAGAGTAGAGAAAGCGAGTCAAGTCTATCGTCAGAAATTGTTGTTCTATTTGGATTTTTTAGTCTTTTTAACTGTGAAAAAGATCGTTCCGCAGAGCAATTCGTAATCATGAGAGTTAGAAATATACGTAACGCAGTTTCTACGTTTTGAAAAACAGACTCGATGCCGTCTTTGACGATTGTTTCGTGTAGTTCAAAATGACTGAATTTTATTTTGCCGGTATCAGCAAAATTTGACCGTATGTAACAGTGAAACTGGCGAAGTTCATTAAAGAGATGCACATTCAAATCATCGGGGTACGATGCAACTAAATTATCACAGCTTTGCTTATACTGTTCATCCGATAAGTCCATGTTATTTAGAAAGGAAAACATAGAAGATATTTGATGATATACTTCACTTCTTCTCATCATTTGAGCTTTCAGTGCATCAATTATGACGTAAAAAGTGGATACAAGAAATTTATCTTTGCATTAAAAACTGTTTCTGGTTCACTCCCATCATTCACTTGTTTTTTTTCTAATTCGTCTTCGAGAGCGGACATCTTTATAACCAATATCAGGTAATATGTTTTTTTGCTAAATCTTCAAATCTAACAAACTCGTTCCTCAAATTCTGCATGTGATCAGTTAGGGATTGATAAAGACGTGAACATGTTTGCATATCTAGTTCTTGTTGCTGAAGTGCTTTACTTGTGTTATGAAAGTGCTGTAAAATTTCATTCCATAGAACCAGCATGAAAACAAACTCAAATTCTTGCATATTATTCATAATGATTTCAACTTCTCTTATAGTTTCTCCTTTTTGAGACTTATCGCTGTCGGTGGTTTCTAAGGCATCCAAAATATTTGAGTATGATTTCATAACAGCGTCAGTTGCAACGGTATGTGCCTCCCATCGAGTTTTGGATAGGGATTTCAATACTTTTTCGTCACCTATACATGTTTTTAAAACTTGCCAGCGTTGAGTTGAAACGGAGAAAAAATTGTAAAGTATTTGGAGAGTTGAGAAGAAATTTACTGCTACTTGACAACTATCAACTGCGTAACGCCCAACTAAATTTAGAGAATGTGCTGCACAAGGGACAAATATGGCATACTGGTTTTTTCTAAAACCTTCTGCTGTGTGCCTTTGTAATGACCTGATATATTGGCAGAGTTGTCATAAGATTGACCCCTGCACTTTGAGAAATCCAATTTGCAATCATTCATCAAATATTGCAAAACTTGCTTTGCCATTTCTTCGCCGGTGTGACTTTTCAAATTGAGGAAGGTTAAAAATCTTTCAATTGGTTTTCCATCTGCTGGTGATAAGTGCCTGAGTACAACACTGAGCTGGTCAGTGTTGTCAACTGACAAACTAAAATACTTTGCAGCTTTTACTTCCTCGACAACTGTTGAACGGACTTTGTCACTCATTAAATGAATAAGTTCATCACAAATTGTTTTTGATAAGTACGACGGATTGCCTTTACCTGAATTTCCATATTTTGAAATATGAGTTGCTAAAAACGGATCAAATTTAGATACGAGCTCCAACGATCCCAAAAAATTTCCATTTTGTAAAGATCCAAAGATCTCATTAGATCCACGAAAAGGTAGTCCACGCTCAGCTAAAGTTTGAATAACTGCGACTACACGCTGTAAAACATGTTGTCAGTGTTTACGTTCCTCTTCTATCTGTTTGTCTAATTTGCCTGATAACGGAACTCTCTTTCTTCGAATTAAGTAGGATATCATGGAATCTCTATGAGTTTGGCTGTTTTCATGATGTTCAACTACGTTAGGATTCCGCCAGTCACTGAATCCACCTTCAGAAAACTGATTCCCATTACGTACAAATAATTTGCAAACAAAACAGTACACTGATCCCTTAGACGGTGAATATAGTAGCCATTCTCTTGTGTAGTTTTCACCATTTGCTTTCTTGCCAATAAAAATATTAGCCGAACAAAAACGGTTTTGCTTACCATTGTTAAAAGTCCGAAGTGAATTCAGGAAAGGCCCATTATGGTACTGACATTCATTTGGTCCACATTCTATCCAAAATTCCACATCATCAGCACTAAAATTATGCCAGACAAAACCATCACTTTCTCTATTATTTTTTGTTGGAATATGTTCTTGTGTTACATCCGAATCAACTGAAGTATTTTCCACTTGAGAACTATTCACTATTGTTTCCTGCACAGGAGTGCACTGTTCACTGTTGGAATCCAAATCATCAATAGTCGCGTCTAGACTGTCTTTAGAGCAGGAACTCTATGAAGGATTAACTTTGAAAAATGACGTTAACTTAGGTATTTTTTCTGAAAGTTTACTAAACTTTTGTTTCTTGTCTTCAGGGCAGGATCCAATATTGGGGATTTTTGGACCTCATTTTAGCCCCCACCTAAAAATGGACATAAAATTCTTAATTTTCTGAAAATTTTGATGGGGAAAAAAGCAAACCGCAGCTTTTTTTTTACCCATAAAACGTCATTTCCGGGTGTTTTTCTGTGTCTGTAGTCATTGTTTCGGCGTTTTCATTTTTTCTGAACCTAATTTTTTTATATTTTTGCGGATCAACTTCTACAATTTTTTTCGAAATGACTTCAAACTTGAAATATGCATAGATGGGTCTATTACGCACAAAATTGTAGTAGTTTTTTTGATTTTTGAAAAATTGTGTTCAGCAATCATCGAATTCAAACCTCCTTTTTTTTAAGCATATTATTCGTGTGGTGTAATTAGAAAGCGTTATGATAAATTTTTGTAAATATTACTATTGTTAAGGTAAAATAACAATGATATGTTACAGGTATGTTTGAAAAAGTGTGAATAAGTTACATTCTGTATTGCAATGTTAAGTTACGTTTAACTGTTGTTAAGTATGGATCTTTGTTAATGTTGGTTGTTTAATTCATGCGTAGGGTAATGTTAGTTTGTCGTTTGTTTAGACATTATAGTTACGTATATAGTAGGTATGGATGTGATATTATAGCTTTATTGATATTAAAACTTTGTTACGGACGGGCGTCGGCCCATATCATTCGTAGGTCAGTACTATAAGAACTTAGTTTTATGTTATGTTTATATTAATAAAAAATATGACCTTGAATCAATAGATCAATAGACTAAAAGATCATGGAAGTGTGGGTGGGAGGGGAGTGGAGTGGAAGAGGGACCGCGGGTGGTTTGAGTTACTTCTGACTTATTGCACTCACATCGACTCTCACCACACACGTCAGGTAAAACTATTGACAACTTTACTATGATATTCAAGATATTTTTAATGTATGTTCTATAAATTTTGTTAGTTTAGTTGGTTATGTTTGATAAAACTTTGTATTTTGCAATTATTCGTTGGGGGGGGGTTATGATAGTTGGGTAAGGTTATGATGAATTTTAGTTAAATATACTATGTTAATGGTAAAAAACTTTGTTACGTTAGCATATATGTGTTGGTCAGTATGATAATTGACAAGGTTAGGATAATTTTTGTTAAATATTAACATGTTAATGAAAAATTATACATTGATTAAGTTAGAGATAGGCTCGAAGAGAAGAGTAACGATAGGTTACGTTTTGTACGCTGTGCTAGTTACTTTACTTTGTTAATGTTAGTAGTGTATTCGAGAGTAAGGTGTGTTAGAAAATGTCTGTACATTATATTCTTAGTTACAGGTGCTGCTCCATGTACAGCTTTATTAATAGTGAAAACTATTGTTACCGTTTAGCCATATATATTCGCTGATCAGTATCATAATTAGACAAGGTTATGATACACTTTTGTTAATTATTACCATGATAATTTGTAAAATAAACATTGATATGCTTAGAGATATGCGCTTGGCAGTGGTGTGTAATGAGGTTACATTTTTTGTATGTTATGTTAGTTACTTACTTAATACGCTCAAGATATGAACTTTGTTAATGTTAGCAGTTATTCTTGCTTAAGGTGTGTGGTTGGTCGTTGGTGCATTACATTCTTACGTTTCCGGTGATGCTCAGTAGTAGGAGGTATTATTAAGAGTAGAATGACTTGCTGACGTTAACATACGGCGGTTTGATCAGGTGGAGCCACATAGA
This sequence comes from Trachelipus rathkii, assembly GCA_015478945.1. Taxonomy (NCBI): domain Eukaryota; kingdom Metazoa; phylum Arthropoda; class Malacostraca; order Isopoda; family Trachelipodidae; genus Trachelipus; species Trachelipus rathkii. The sequence goes on from JABUQX010117629.1 coordinate 5,427, forward strand.
TCAAGGATTTGAGAGAAGTTGTTTGTTAAAAGATAGGTAAAGCACTTGAGAATGGAGCTTGAGAGTTACGAGGTTAAGACATAGTGTATGTGCAGAGTTATTGTGCTTAGGTGTGTTATGTTTGTCGTTGTACATTATACAGTTTTCGTGATGCTATGTTTAGCTTTTATTAATGTACAAACTTTGCTATACGGAGAGTCAAGAGAGGTGTATATAACTGCTGTGCTCGTTATTACGGGGATATTTGAGATATAATAGTTATGTTTAGTCCGAAATGATTCTCGAAATGTGAAATGAAACAATAGATCAATAGATCAATAGATCATGGGAAGGCGGACAGAGGGGGAAGGAGGGTGGAGAGGGTGGTTTGATTTACTGATTTACTGCTTTAGGGTATGTAAAAGTACAAGTTTTTTAAGTTATAAACATGAAAAGAATAAAAAATTTAGTAAAAACAAAAATGATTTAACAAATAAAACAAAAATAAATAAAAGTTTTTGTGTTGTTATACAAAATATAACTTGAATCAATAGATCATAAATGAGGTGGGGAGGGTGGTATGGGTGGTTTGATTTACTGATTAACTGATTTACTGCTTTAGAGTGTGCAAAAACGTAAATTTTTACGTTATAAACAAAAAAAGAATAAAAATTTTAGTAAAAATTATATTTTTAAACAAAATAAATTAAAAATAAATAAAAATATTAAAAATTTGAAAATAAATGAAAAAAATTTAAACTGAAAACAAAAATTAAACACAAAGAATAAATGTAAAATGAAACATATAATATAAAAATAGCATACAATATATTTTAGTTGACGTTTATAAAAAGAAAACGAGATTTTGAAAATAGAAATGTCAGTCTGAGGCTAAACGAATGTTTACTAACTTAGCACCGCACCGGCTCCAGCACCGGTGTCGGTACCAACTTTGTCTCCTCAGTCTCCTTCCTCCTTCCTCCTTCTTCTTCTTCCCTTCCTTCTTCCTTCCTCCGTCTTCTTCTGTATTGCGCTCCGTGCATTTCTTCTGGGGACCCCCTTCCAGGGGGTCTCCAGACACCCTTTACGAACTTACAACCATCATATTCGAGTTCTACGACCTTATAACATATATTTTGATACCAATATGGGACTAAACGAATATTTATTTACTCAGCACCGCACCGGCTTCAGCACCGGTGCCGTTGTCAGCACCAACTCCTCTGACTCTAACTCCTTCTCCGACTCCTTCCTTCTCTGAATCCGACTCCGACTCTTTTCTCCACTTCTTTTATGCATTTCGTCTATTTCTACTGGGACCCCCAAATAAAAATAAATAAAAGTTTTTTGTGTTATGTAATACAAAATAGGACTTGAATCAATAGAAATCAATGTATCAATAAAAGTGGTGGGGAGGAAGGGTGGTTGATTTACTGATTTACTGCTTTAGAGTATGTAAAAACGCAAATTTTTTACGTTATAAACATGAAAAGCATAAGAATTTTAATAAAAACAAAATGTTTAAAGCAAATAAAACAAAAATAAATAAAAGTTAAAAAAGAAATTAAACACAAAGTATAAATGTAAAATGAAACTTATAAAAATAAAGTTTGAAAAAATAAATTTAAATAAGTAAAATTTAAAAAAAAAAAAAAAAAAAAAAAAAAAAAAAAAAAAAAAAAAAAAAAAAAAAAAAAAAAAAAAAAAAAAAAAAAAAAAAAAAAAAAAAATTAAACACAAAGTGTAAATGTTAAATGAAACTTATAAAAAAAATTTAAAGAAGTAAAAATAAAATCAATAAAAAAAAAGTTTTAATACAAAATAATTTCTAAAAATAAAATTAAAAATAAATAAAAATAATAAAAATTTGATAACAGATTAAAAAAAAAAAAATTTCAATTGAAACAAAATTAAACACAAAGAATAAATGTAAAATGAACTTATAAACTAAAAATAGCAAACAATATTTTTTAGTTGACGTTCATAAAAAGAAAACGAGATTTTGAAAATAAAAATGTCAGTCTGAGGCTAAGTGAATGTTTACTAACTCAACACCGCACTGGCTCCAGCGCCGGTACAGGCTATGGCTCATTTGCTCCAACACATGAGACTTCTTCTTCCTTCCTCCTTCATCCTTCCTTCTTCTCCCTTCTTCTTCTGTTTTGCGTTCAGGGCATATTGTAGTTGGGAACCCTCCTCCGGGGGGTCCAGACACCCTTTACGAACTTGCAACCATCATATTCAAGCTCTGCGACCTTATAAACATATATTTTGATACCTATATAGGACTAAACAAATATTTATTTACTCAGCACCGCACCGGCTCCAGCACCGGTGCAGATCAGTATGGTAATTAGACAAGGGTATGATAAATTTTTTTAAATATTACCATGTTAATGTAAAATTAACATTGATATGTTAGAGATAGCTTGTAAAAAGTGTGTGAATAGGTTACGTTTTTGTATGCTATGCTAGGTACTTTACTGGTTGTTAAGTTGGTGGAACTTGTTTAATGTTAACAGTTTTTCGTGCGTAAGTGTGTGTTGGGTTTTGTCGTTGTACATTATATTCTTAGTTCAGGTGATGCTATGTTAGCTTTATTAATGTGAAAGCTTTGTTAAGTTAGCATATATTCGTTGGTCAGTGTATAAAGAACTTGTTTTCAATAGATCAATAGATCAATAGATCACGGACGGGTGGGGTGGGGAGGGTAGGGTGAGTGGTTTGATTTACTGATTTACTGCTTTAGAGTATGCAAATGTTTTAAGTTATAAGCATAAAAAGCATAAAATTTTTAGTAAAAGCAAAATGTTTTAAATAAATAAAAAAAAAATAAATAAAAATTTAAAAAAATTAATATTTTTAAAACATAAATAATAAAATTTAAAAAAATAATTAATATTTTAAAATAAGACCTTGAGTCAACTCAAGCTCCGTGCTCTTCCTCCAGTGATATTTATCATTCTTCTTCTGTGTACTCTCCAAATTTTATCTTTCTATGTCAATTTCCAAGATTTTGGGGAATAGCCCCTTACGTCAATGGGTATAGTGTCACTTACTTCGTGTTGTGACGAAGCTTACCTTTATAAAAAAGGTGTATGCCAAGTTTCATCTTTCTATGTCATAATTTCCAAAGGATTTGGGGCACAGCCCGCAACACCTGAGGGGCGTAGCGGTAATGTGTTACTCGCTGCATCCGAGTTTTCATGCTTTCTAATGATCATTTTTCAAGGTATTTCGGCACAGCCCAGCCACCGTATGGGGCAATACCCGGCCCTTTTACTCGGGCTGTACTGAGGATACAATTATAAAAGGGTGTATACCAAGTTTCATGATTCTACGGTCATTTCCTACTTGAAGGGGGCCAGCACCCCTCTAAAGGGTGTACGTGTCCATTTAACTTCGGATGCAAGCGAGGATACCACCTATATGAGGGTGTAATACCAAGTTTCATCCTCTACGCGTCACTGTTCAATGTTTTGGAGTTAGCATCCCCCCTGGGGGTGCATGGCATGTTAACCTCGTCTACCGATGAGGACACCTTATATGAAGATTTGTTAACCAAGTTTCATCCTTCTACGTCAATATTCAATGTTTGGTGGGCCAGCATCCCCACAAGGGGTGATCACCTCTATGGAGGTGTCACAGTTTGAGAGAGATACCATGTAGCAAACCTCTATTCCGATGCTTGGTGGCGGTGAGGTCGGAGCGGGACTACTGCGTGGGTGGGTAGCCCCACGCTTTTGAAAACAATTATACATACATATATTAACAATGCATAATATAAAAAATCACCTAGGTAATGATACCTAAAAATATTTCTGAATATTTTCTCTATGTGTATGCTCGCGTGCGTAAAAATCGTCGATTTCGACTCAAAATCGATCCCCTACGTTTCGGTTGGTCGGATCGGAGCCGGAGTCGGATTCGGAAGCCGAAGTCGGAGCCGGAGCGGGCGCTGAAGGAGGAAAAATCGCAGCAAAGCTAAGTAATAATAGAAATAAATAGCTAAAACGTGAAAATACAGAACCAAAATATTTGAAAACATTAACAATTATCAATAATGAATAATAATATAATATAATATATATAATAATTAATAATATAATTATATAATAATAATAATAATAATTCGAATGTTGGACTTTTTAAAATCAACTTGGACTAATATCAGAACAATTTGGACATCTTGGCAGAAATGACGTCAGGGACAAATATAGTTGTCTTTTTCTGCAAAAATTGGACTTTCTCGCTGTTTACGTCATACGTAAACAGTAAAAAAAACACGAAATTTAGTACAATTTTTTATTAAGTAAAGTACAATTTTTATTAAGTGTTTAAAATGATTTTAAGGCTTTATTTTTTTAATTAAATTATATGTTTTAAACAACTATACCACACCACTTTTTTATGGTTTTCAGTTAATATGTTGTTTTTTAGAGAGATTCTTTCATTTTTGCATATTCTTTTAAGATGAAATGAAAGACCTAAGTCTTGAATGAATGAAAGACCTAAGTTAGCAAAATAAGTCTAGGACTGAAGTCTATAAAAAAAAGTAAAAAAGTAAATTGAGAGTTAAATTTTTATATATAATATATTATTTATATATAATATATATAAATATATAATAGAATATATATATATAATATACTATATATTATATATATAATATATATATATATATATTATATATATATATATTAGATTTTTTAAAGGTACTAAAATTATATTTATAACGTTCATACATGTCGTAGGCAGCAAATAAGCAAGTAAAAACTAAGGGTATAAAGAACCCTCGTTCAACATTACAAAGAGCTGTCAAAGATGCCACCGTCCGTATCATGCAGCATCGGTTGCAAAATTACCTCGGTCAGTCTACTAGATAGATTGTAATATTTTGCAGACTTGTGTCACATTGTCCCCTCTGAAGAAATCTCCCTACAGAGAACATTCCTAACTCCTTTAGCCTCCTATAGCATTTACCCCTCTCAAACCCAGAAATCATTCATGTTGCTCTATGTTTGTACTCTCTTTCGCAATCTATGTCTTTCCTTAATAAATAAGGGCATAGATCGTGGACAACCTCAAATACTCTACAAACAACAATTTATTTTATATAATTACTTGTACTTCCTTGCTCTTCGTAAGACACGGTATTTATTTTACCTAACATCTTATTAGCTTATTCCTTGCTTCAATAAGGCTTTTTGAAAATTGAAATATAGAGACATCGTAAGAAGCACATGGACCTACCAAACGTCCCAGTTACCCTAACCAATGAACTCATGCAAATTCCACAAAGGCACCCTAGGGTTTTGTCAACTACCTGTAACTAAAAACCTGCCAATATGGTTTAGTCAAATGTCAGTACCAAAACATCCACATACTTATCCAAGTACACGGAAGTCATACATGCAGTTTAACCTTGGTAAAGTAGCGCAGAGGGGCTTCACCCCAGATTTTGGTAATTTGGTGCAGTCACACTCAATTCATGGTAAATCGTGGTTACTTAAAATCTACAAGCCTTTAATCTTACACAATGGCCATAAAAATTCGTTCTGAAATGTTTATTTTCACAAATTAAAAGTACTTTTAAGTTTGTATTTTCAATTAAAAATATATCAAATAGGCTTAATTTACATTTCGGCAGCAACAAAAATAAAAAACTCAAGCTCCAGTCCCGATATGTTATGGATTTATCAATACAATTGATATTGTATATTAAATCGATTAGTTTTGTAAATCGATTATTTGTTAGCAGATGATCAAAATAAAAAAAATCGGAACAGTATACATACAAAGTTTATCTGCGTCGCATGTGTAAAGTGAAGTTGTCAGCGCAAAGTTTACAAATGATTGTAAAGTGATTTATTATTGATATATGCAAAACATCTGGTGCATCGCTAGGTTTTTTTCAGACATTTCAACCTAATTTTGGCAACAAAAAGAGATGTGAGAATGTTTAAAAAATTTTCAATAGTAAAAATTGAAACCTAAAAAATTTAAATCGAGTTTCTGCAAGGTATATCGAGACACTATCCATGAATTATTTAATTTTGTAATACTTTAATATATATATATATATATATCTATATATATATATATATATATAAATATATATATATAATATATATAATATATTTCGGCAATTTAGTATCTTTGCGATAAGTAAAAAGTTAGAGTTAGTTTTTACGGCATAGTGGGATCAGTAAAGTTTTAGGGCTACTTTTAACAACCGCACAGCGAGTCACGAGCCCCCTAAAATGGAGTATTTACCATTTTTAGGGGGCTCGAGCCGATGGGGGACGAAGGGAGGGGACGTTTCATACCGGAGGGGATGGTCCGGAGGAACCCCCCGCGCACCCAAAAACCACAGAGCGGGGTTCCGGAGACCATCCCCGGAGGGGAATAGTCCCCCGTAGTCCACCTAGAGGCCGAGAGACCCCGACTCCTGAATCAGGGCGGACTACCGTGGGTAATTCGTAGATGATATATCCCCAGAAAAACAATAATCGCCAAAAATGCGTACCTTTTGCGGGATCCTTTAAATTCCGCAACAATCCTATTCGTAACTCCTATAAATCTCAAAAAAATTTGGGACATTTGAATCACTAACTATATATATACTATATATATATATATAATATATAATTATATATATATAAATATATATATCTATATATATATATATATATGTATATTACTATAATATACTATGGCTTAAAAATTAATTTACCGAAATATCGATGCCATGTATGGATATAACAAAGTATCGAAGTTTTTCGATTTAATCGAACGCCTAATCAAATTCATGAAAAATGAATCTCTAAAAATTTAGTGATGCGAAATGTAAAATTTTAAATCAATAATAACTGCAAAAATAATAATATTTGGTTTCTTCTCGTTCGTCGTAGGATGAAGAAACAACTTTTGAAAATGTGTTTCAATATCACATATTTTTTTTTAATATTCAATTTTTTTTTTTTTCGCTACTTTTTTTCTGTTGATCATTTAAAGTTTTAGAACAATTTGTTAAAAAAATTTAAAAAATTGGCCAAGCATAATATAATAATAATATACAATTTTTAAAAATATTAAATATATATGTTTAATATAGCACTGAGCGGGGTGACCGGGACCGACTCTTTTAGAGGGGTGATTCGGTCCCCCACTAATAAAAAATAAAATAAAAAAAATTTCCCGTCATTTAATAGCCACGCGGTAGTACTCCAAGTTTTATTTAGATCATCTTTAATTCTAGAAAGTTTTTTATATATTTAAAAAAGATATTTTTAAAAAATATAATAAATTAGGGTACAAAATGCCCTTCAATAGAATTTCACTTTTGAAAAATGAGTTTTTTTAACGGTTATATAAATGAAAAATTGTGAATGAATTTTTAATTATTTTTTCAGTGTACTACACTCGAGTATGTTAGTTTAAATTGGCAAAGTCATTTTTTTTGTCAAACAGTATTAGGGGGCCCTACACTTGGTCGCGATTCCCGCCGTAAAAGTTGGTGGGTGAATCGGACGCACCATTGTTTTTCGTATTTTACGTATTATTATTGACTTTTTTTACGTATAATTATTTAAATATAATAAACTAGTTACTTATATTAAGTAAAAATAAAATAAAAAATGAAATTTATATTAAAACATACCCAATTTGAAAAGGTCAAAATTTTTGAGCGGAGAGGGGTGAATCGGACCCACCTTATTTTCTATTTCTTATTTATGTATCCATTTTTTTGTTATTTTATTACTTATTACTAATTTTAATATGATAAACAATTATTATATTAAGTAAAACAATTAAAATATAAAATTGAATTTATACGTCAAAGACGAATTTAAACAGATGGTCCGAATCACCTCTCAATGGTGGTTCCGATTCACCCCTCCAAGGTGGGGGTGATGGAGCTTTTATTTAAACTTAATAAAACTATTATTATTAGAATTATCCATTATTATTTTTTTTGTGTGCTTATGACCTACTATAGGGGCCTTAATTTCAAAAAAAAAAAAATCCAAAAACTGCATAGGGGAGGGTCGGGAGACGAAGTTATACCTAGAGTGGTCCATGTAAACACTTCCAATGCTATTATATATATATAATATTCTATATATATATATATATATATTATATATTATATATATATTATATATATAATATATACTGAAGCGAAATGTGTTTTACACTTCCGTCAGTTTTGAATTTTTTTTTTTTTTTTAAATATACTTCTAGTAGCTATATGATCCTACAATCAATTTAAGTGGTAACGGACATAATTTTAAAAATATAATAGGATTTTCCGTTTTAGGCCTCCGTCATTTTTAATTTTTTTTTTTTTTTTTTTTTTAATAATTGCTTTAGTAATTATCTAACAATGATTAAGTGGTAACGGACATGTTTCAAAAAGGTTCAAAATATTTTAAATAATTTTTTAACAAACGTTAATTTATTCAGTAATAATTTTTTCTTTTTTGGGCGTATTTTCCAACTAAAGAATACCTAAGGGGAAACCGCAAAGATGTCAGGAGTCGGGGTTTCTCGCCTTCCGGGGAACGCAGGGTAGGACTATTCCCCCCTCTGGGGAGGGCCTCTGGAACCCCCACTCTTTGGTATTTGGGTTCACAGGGGCTCCTCCACCCCTCCCTTACGGGTATGGAAAACGTCCCCCTGTGTCCCCATCAGCTCCAGCCGCCTAATTATATTATACTATATATAGTGCTTTATACATTGTTTTTTTTACAGCTTTTTTCGCTGATTCTAATATGTAATTTGGTTTTTCTGTAGGTATCGTACTTTTTTTATTATTATTTCAATTTTAAAAAAATATCTTAAACAAATGTGATTTTTTAAAAAATTATTTAAAATATTTCGAACTTTTGAATCATGTCTGTTACCACTGAAATTCATTGTTAGTATCATATAGTAGCAATATAGCTATAGGTCGGGCGGGTGACCAGGCCCGCCTCTTTAGGAGGGCTGATTCGGTCCACACTGCTAAATAAAATAAAAAATAAATAATAAAAAAAAATTTTTTCTCTCATTTAATAGCCAGGTAGTAAGTACTACAAGTTTTATTTAGATCAAATTTAATTCTAGAAAGTTTTTATATTTTAAAAAATGTTAGAAATTAGGGGTACACAAATGTCCTTCAATAGATAATTTCCACTTTTGAAAAATGGGTGAGTTTTTTCAACTTGTTAATAAAATGAAAAATGTGGATCGATTTTTAATTATTTTTTGCAGTGGATTACACTCGAGTACTGTTAAGGCTTTAAACTGGCAAAGTAAATTTTGATTCCAAGCAGTATTAGTTGAAAAAAAACGGGGCCTAATTCGGTCTGATTTCACCCACCCGCCGTAAAATTGATGGAGGGGTGACTCGACCACCATTGTTTTTTCGTATTTTACGTATTATTATTGACATTTTTATTACGTATAATTAATTTAAATGTAATAAAAAGTTACTTATATTAAGTGAAATTTTTTTTAAAAAATGAAATTTTAATAAAAAAACGAATTCACAAAAAAGGTGTCAAAGAACTTTTTTGGCGGAGAGGGTGAATCCGGTACACCTTATTTATACATTCGTATTTTTATTTATCATTATTGACATTTTATTACTTATTACGAATTTTAATAGATAAATAATTTATTAAATAGTAGTAAATTAAATATAAAAATGAGATTTTATACGTAAAAGACGAATTAAACAGATGGTCCGAGTAATACGAAAAACTGGTGGTCCGCTTCACCCCCCTATCAATTTTAATTTTCTTATTCAAATTTAATAAAACTTTTATTATTAAATTACCATTATTATTTTTTGTGTGCTTATGACGACTATAGGGACGTAGATTTTACAAAAAAAAAAAATTCTAAAAAGTGCATTAGGGGAGAGTCGGGAGACAGACTTATGCCTAAGGTGGTCCAA
>JABUQX010117630.1:0-40537 GCA_015478945.1 Trachelipus rathkii
CAACACAAAAGGAGAGAAGAGTAGAATACATATGTAAAGTATATTATTGGATATATTTTAGTTCCAGCTATCGCTGGTGTTAATTATATGCAAGTTAAAAGTAGATAGGGTAGGAAAGGCAAATAGCTCATATTTTTGGTTATTATATATTTCTTTAAAATTTTTGTTTAGAATTCATTTTTTCCTCATGGTTTCTTATTATATTAAATTTATTTTATATTTTTTATTTTGTTTTATTTTGCGTAATTATATAATTAATATTTATGTTCATTAAAAATAGGCTCATAGATGCTGTAACACCACATGGGTCATATCATATATAACTATTCGCAACTGAATATATATATATATATTTATTATATATATATATAATTTTAATATATTATTATATATATAAATATATCAAATATATATATTATATATTATATATATATATTAATTATATATATAATATTATAATATTTTATTATTAAATTATTATAATTATATATATATATATTAATAAAAATATTATATATAATAATATAATTATATATATTATAAAATATTATTATATATATCTATATTATATATTATATTATATAATATATATATAAGTATATTATAATTAGTCAATATTTTAATAATATTATCCACATTTTAGAATGTTAAAAAATTAGTTTAGTACTAACTGACTTCTAAGTTTTTAAAATTTTAAGTGAGTGAAAAATGTTTATGTTCCTGTTTACATTAATAATATTATATAATAAATATATATTATTAGGCGCGGTCATATGGTTAGACAGATGAATATTTGATGCTAGTGACGCTATTGTTATCACGCTTTATATATTATAAAAATCGTTTGAGAATCACTCTATTGCGACCTTTGAGCCTTAAGACTAAATTAGTAAGATAGTTTATATAGCGCTATTTAGGCGCAACTTCGGATGGCCGCAACGCGCGAGTCTGTTCTTATATAGTATTCGTAATATATATTATAATATATTAATATAATTATAGTATATATATTTATTATATATAGTTAATAATTTAATATTATATATTATATATAGATTAATATATATATATATATTATTATATAAAAATTTACTATTATATTATATATATATACTATATATATTTAAATATTATATATATATTTATATATATATATATATATATTATAATATTATATAATAATAAATATTATATATATTATATTATAATATAATATATTATATTATATATAATATATATTATATATAGAAATTTTTTTTATAGTTATTTAAAGAAAGAAAATTGATATTCAGTCATAGTATACATCAAACATATTCACACAATATTAACAGAAAACTACCTAGTTTATATAAAGTTTAATTAAAGAGTATATAAAGTATAACAGGTTTGATTTATAAAATAATAACTTGGTGGCTTATGAACGAGAAAAAGAATTAAAATATATTTCTTATTCATGGATTATGTAGTACTTCCTTTTATTTAAATACACTTATGCTTTATGTTCGCTTTACTTCTGTTTTTAAATAGCTTACGTGTTCTCTATTTATGGTAAATTTAAATATTACATAAAAATATAATTTCTTAAAAAACTATTAAATTTATATATGTAGCACGAAGAAAAGATAATTGTACTGAACATCTTTGACATAGCATATAGCCGGACTGTTCTGACTTTCACTCTATAGTATTAGTGGAAGCAAATATGTAGAACGACGGTCAGCGTAGTATACAGTAGTTTTTGAGGGTATGAATTTATCTATAGTAACGTTCGCCCTACATTAAACTACTATCTCTTCGTTTTAAATCTGGGAAACGAGGAAGAAGTAACTAGAGAATTAATTATTATATATTACAGTTTTATATTAAAGTAAGGTTAGTTAGGTTAGTTTTAATTTTTAAACATATTTTTAAGGTGTGAAAATATTTTATAGCAAAAAGATTTAATTAACTCAATCTAGTCATTTTTGATTCCATGATTTTCTGTTATTGAGGTAACGTTTACATTCTATCAGCCGAACGCCGCATAAATACACACTATCATCTACGTTCAATTACTTCGACTCACTCTCTACTTCTCTGAGGCATACAGAATTAACACTCACGTACAATCGATACTAAGGTTATATCGATACATGGAATCGATGTTTGTATGTATGTTTTATTTATACGAAAAGCACTACACGAACACCAATAAACTAAAAACACACACACACACAGCCATCCACACGCACATACTGACTTTATGCACACGACATGCTTTCTTGATTTTTCGACGTCCGATACAGAAAGTCCGCTGCACGCCGAGCCGGATCTTACGTTTCTTATTGATATGTTCATCATATTACATGTGATATAATTTGCGATGTACTTGTGATATGTGTATTTTGATTTGTATCTGAATTTTACTATAATTACAGAATGATTTATTTTTTAGTTTCTATTTTGATAATTGAATTTAATTTTTTTTTAAATACAGACGCAAAAAGAGAAGAAAATTTATATTTTTAAAATAATTAATAGGTTTAAGTTACATCTTTTTATTAACAGCTGACATTGAAAGTTCTACTTATGGTGTCTAGTTATTATTACATCTAATTTCTGAACTAAGAATGAAAAATATTTTAGTTTTTTGTTACTTTTTCTTTTATTATTAATTCCTGGAGTGGGTTCGCGCATGTATCTAGACATTTTTCTTTTTTTGTGGTATTGACAATGCATGCGTTTATTGGATCGGACCAGAACATTGATGATAACGTGATTTTCATCTATTTCCTGATAGCATTGGCAAAAATGATGATGATTTGGCAGCGGGTGTGGTGGCAGTCTTTTGATAGGACTGTCAGGGTACTGACTTTTTTTCTATCTCGCGGGAGGGTACAGGTTTGGCTGGAGGAATAAATGATATATGGGCAAGAAGCTTCTTTAATATGGGGATGAGTATAGAAGCAATTCTTTAAATTGTCTTCGAACAAGGAAATAAAGTAATACCACTTTATAAAATGATACTTTATTGGCCTAATTTTGAAAATTGTGCTGTTGTTTTAAAAAAAAGACCAGATAAATCTAAAGTATCTATTTAAAGTTCTTTTTACCTCCCAAAACGGAAATTCCGTGTTTCCATATTCTCTATATATTCTAATCGTTCGTGAGTGGATTACTATGTGTCGTTTGAGAAGCTCTCATAAGGAAGCTTGGAGATTATATTATCCATTGTTTATGTTGATTGTATCGAATGATTATATTTGTTAGGCTTAATTGACTTAATAATTATAATACTATAATAGTATTACTCGATAATTATGTATGTAATTAGAAAATGTTCTGATATAACCAATTTTAAAATTATCTCAATTTGAGTTAACCCACATAGCACTATAAATTAGTATTTTTCTTCTTAAATTTATCAGGATAACTATATTTATCAGGATTTAATTCATATGTTAAAAGAACATTACTCACAGATACTCTAGGATTATTATTATTCATTATAGAGGTAAGTATAACGTTCAAATTCGCTATTAATTGAATAATTTATGTTAACTATTCACTACCTTCATTTTGACCATTACTAGAGGCATTATTATACACCAATGATCAGCTGAACCTAACTTGATTTTATACACTTTAAGTACACGGGTAGTTTATCCTGAGGTGGGGAAAGAATATATTAAGGCGTATGCAGGAAAATGGGAGACTTTCTTGGGGGCTCTTCATTTTATCATATTGGAAATTAAATAGATTGAGACACTCGGAATAGATTAATCTTGGGGGCTTTCTGTTCTTGCATAGTAGACTAACGAAATGGCACAGGTGTATAACAGTAAAGTGTCCACATGGTAATAGGGCGATCGTCGCGGAACTTCTGTCCTTATATGGCACTTCTCATTTTTTAAATCTCCGGAATACATTTTCGAGCCTATATTTTGTGCTTGATGAACGGCTTTGCTGCAATTTCTTTTCCGGACTTCTTATAATAATAGGCAGTTAACATTTAAAGGTCGACATAGGTGTTTGCAGGTTTCCTTACGCTATCGTCGGCGGACAACGGGCGCAGAACATATTAAGATAAATATTGAATTACATAAATACACGCAACACCATGTACCTTGTAAGCAGGTTTAAATTTATTCAAATATACTGTACATGAATAATTTTCTGTCAATATCCGTTTTATAGCTTATAAAAGATTAAATATTATTTAATATTTGAACGCGATTTTTGACCCATACGGTGATTATTATCTTTTCGAGTTATTAGTTCACCATCAGTAAGATTTTATTTGATGAAAATTGTTAGTAATATCAATCAATGCCGCTATCTAAATAATTTAATATTGAAATTTTACGTTAAAAATCATTAGATCGGAATATACTGAAATATGGATAAATTTGAATGAAGGTTATTAAAACTTTAGATAATATGAATAACTGTACAGAAATAAAATACTAGAGATATGTTAGCCCGCTAACATTTCTATTGGGAGGATATCTGCTAAGGTGCCAAAACAGCCCTAACCTTTTGACTCATAGAGCAGTGGATAATAATATAAGTAACCATATACTGATACTTACTAATTGACGTTAGGCTCTTTTGCTGCAAAGACGCCTAATTTTTGCTGACACGACGTATTGTAACTTTACTGAAGCTCTTGTTTTCTTTAGATACCTGGTGGAAAAGGGTCATTCAATAGTATTTTTTAATAATATAGTTAATTTATCCATAATAAAAAATATAGACTGGATATTTATATAAAATATATCTCTGATTTTAGCCGCAAGCTGGTAAATTCTATAACATTATGAAATGCAAGCATCTTAATATTGGATAATATGTATTTGAGTGAAGTATTTATATATATATTAAATTAGTCTTTTATATATATATGAATAATTATGTAAATAGAATTATAATAAAGAGAATATGGTTAATATGATTTACATCATTCTGACTCACTCATTGCACTCTGGTACTCTGGGGTCTACTTTTTATATCTCAAGGAGGGGCTAATAGAGTAAATATAAAATTACTATGATAAACCACAAGCCTACGCATAAACATCTTTTTATGGATGAGCGCTCAGACGTGGGTATTAAATGATAGAGGAAGGATTAAATATCAGTTTTAGATAAAAAACTATAAGACTTGAGCAGAGTCCCCAGAAAGTAAGTGCTGGAAAGGAGCGAGGTAATACGAACTAACAACGAATACGATGCCTGGATTTCAATATGCTCTACATATATAATATATATCTACTATATATTTTTATAATAGTATATATATATATATTACTATATATACTATTAGTATAATTTATAATATATATTTATATATATAATTATATACTATATATATACTATATATATATATATATATATCAAAATTTCATTGTAGTGAGTAGCAGGCCCCTTGTATATCGAGGGCGACGCAATGGAGGTGAATGCGAGCTGGTACAAACTCCCCAAGGCATCTATCTCAGTTTGTAGTACCAGTGAAAGATAGTGCACCAACTCAACGTCGCAGAGATAGAGGTGTTCAAGATAGTTTGAAAGTCAGAGGAGACAGTTTTTCTAGTCCTCATTTTTATATTAATAATAACTTATAATAAATATATATATATTTAATTATTTATTATATATATATATATTATATATTTATATATATATTATTATATAATATTATAATTATATATATATAATATATGATTTATATATTTATATATATATATATTATAATATATTAATATATATTATAATTGAATATATATATAATTTATATATATATATACTCATATCACGTGTTTAATAAGTCTATAAACAAGTTTCACACAAACTGTGATTTGGACTAATAACATTACAACGTACTGTGGAAATCATTTTGCTATACTTTAAGGCCATATCTGTTGACTAAAAATGTAATACACTTTCCTGAGAAAGTGAATCTTGTAAATGTAAATAGTTATAGATTTAACCTATATCATATTGGCACATCCAATATAGTTTTTGGGCTGAGACTGTATACATTTTACTACAACTTTATGGCCTTGCTAGTATAATTAAAATAAATTTTCCATCTCTTACTATTGAAACTATATATCTTTTATAAAATCAGTTATATCTTCACTATGATTCTATTTTCTTGTGAGCAAAATTAGTAGTTTTAGTAGAATATGCAATTACAAAAATAAAACTAGCAAATCTCATATCGTTTATTTGTGCTTATAATCAATAACATATCACTACATTAATTTCTATAAATTTTACGTATAATCACACGTCCTAACTAAGCATACTATCACAGATTGAATATATAAGGCTCTCGTGTAATAGTCAACAACGATACTTAACTACTAATTACCGAGATTATCTTGCTTTCATTATAAATATTAGTGAATTCATAATAATGAAACTATTTAAATGCAGACTATTTATGTTAGACTAGAGTAAGCAGCGGGGTTTTTTAGAGATTATCAATATCACTTAGCTCCATCAACAACATACACTTTGGGAATTTTACGACCATATACCGATATTCGGTAGTTGGAGATGTTTTAATCCTTATTTTTCAGGACTGCCGACAGTAAAATAAAGCCTGTGTTTGGATTTTGGCTGATTGGTGGCATGTAATTGAAGACAACGGGAATACTTCGTTTCTTCACTATATAGTTATCTGCAAATACTTAGTCGTGTCTTATTCTCATATTATTCCGTTTGTTTGTAAGTCATTTATACCCACTTTATCCTTCTCTATTTTATCATCTCATTTAATTCATTAACCGAAACTCGAGGTGTATTTATACACCATTTTTGATAGTATACAACACCTAACTTACTGCTTATTACCATTTACTGTCTTATCTGTACTCCAATTTTATTATTGCTGTCATAATGAGGAACTGTTGTGGCTTAAGATAGAATGCACTCAACTGACGTTTGTTTTGTGCTTTCTTCAAGTCCATATCAGAGTTATTCTCATTTTACGGGAGGTATGCAAGTGATCCGCAAAATTTTCCTGTTTAATTATTGGATGACAAACAGCTTCTCCATATAATAATATAATTACGGGTAACTACATTTGATATATGGATCTAAGCATAGTAGTGTCTATCTTCGCACACTTTTAAAAATATTAAAGATAACTAAGATTTCTTTTCTGAACCCTTCAGCTCATAGTAGGGGATCACTTGATATTCTATGTTATAACATCGATCTGGAAATCTCATCTAAGAAATTAGGCAGTAGATTTTGTTTTGCACATTGCATGTAAGATATATTAATAGTACTAACCATGATATGCAATTATGGGCAACGAGCGGGTATAGAGAGTATATTCATCTTGGATGATCTTTAGCTGAGACGAATTATCATTATTGAATTTTATCTTACATCTGAGCATGGAAGGATATATGCAATTTATTTATTTATCTATTATTCACTGAACTCATAAACCTATTAGGTATTAGCTGCTGGTTCTACATGCTATTTACTCTAATATATCACTGACTGTTTTATCTTATCAGGAGAACATGCTTATACCTCAAATTCATGAAATCTCACGTAGTAACTTTCCATTTTCATTACCTGAAAATTCGTAGTGCATAAATCTATTCTCGTCGAGATAATAATAACTCTTTATTTCTCGCATATAGGAAGTTAGTCATTATAAATATTTTATTAGGTTCTTGTCTTCTCATGCTCTTTTAATTTACATTTATAGTATAATACTTCTACACTCCTTAGTCTGTGTCATATACCAATTCGTCACTATGCTCACAGATTATTACCCGATCGAAATTCGAGTAACATTTTTATGGGGTGCCTACTATTCTAGTAAGCAATTTCGGGTATTTAAAGATTTAAGATTGTGTAACTTGTGTGATAATGAATCGATGATTTTAACACTCAGGAGATGCGTTGGTTGCTCAAGAACTTTGGGGTTTCCGAGACTCACATTGGCGGGCTATGGGGCATTATGTAGATATTTATTTTTTTGGTTTACATATGCTACAATTTATAACGTTATGTTCCTATAATAGTACTGCGCGATTTTCATATTCATCTGATTTCTTGCATGTTAGACTGATCGAGACTGATACTAGTTCAATGTACTCTGGGGATAATGTATAACGCTAAGGACAAATCTTGAGATGCAACATCAATCTATAGTTGTGATTAATTTTATTGGTCAAGGGGCATTAAAGCAAATCAATGTATTTTATTCCGCCTCATAAGTAAGATCGTTATTTATGTGTTGCACAAAAATTAGATGCACTAAGACGGAGAGAAGATTTGTAAACAAGACATATTCTTTCGTATAATCTAGATTATTGCAAGTTATCTTTTGTACATTCTTAAATGCGCAAGCTAAAACGATTGCTTTCGTATTGTGTTATAAGTAATTACTGTTACGTATCTTTCATTTTTACTCTATTTTCATGCACTTAATTACTATACATTAGTACGAGTTTTATCGGTCTCGGGATTGGTTGTTACTGGCTATTATGACTAAGGTAGCTACATCAAAGCTATTATGGCCGAAGAGCCTTCCGTACTGAGCGGAGACTGAGCAGCTTACTAGATATAGGTCGTTATCCTCGATTCTAGCGATTTGCTTCTTCTCTCGTGAAAGCTTCATACGTTTTCACTAGTAGTATCGTGGGGCTTTAGATGCTGCATAAAATGAGCATTTCGAAAGGTTCTATTCTATATATTAGAGCGATACCTAGATAACTTCTAAAATAAAAATATTATTCCTACGTGCAGCCGCTCGCAGGGGTTATGGTTATAGGTTTAGGTTATAGAGAGATTAGGCTGGTAATGACTATAGTTTATGGATTGATTTCGTTAGATTAGAACGTCTTTATAATATAATCATTATACAAGAGATTATTTTATTTTATATTAACAATGTCCTACTCATATTTGTAACCTGTCGAAATAATTTTTACGTCCTGTGACCATTTTGGTACATATATAAGCTCCTCTATGATCTACTTATCGTATTTGATCTTCTTCTAGTCGTTATTTAATTTTAAAAACTTATATAAAATAATATGGAGGGGATATAGTGAGTATCTTTAGTTTCAGAGCCATATTTATTTCTTATATACAATCTCAACTTTAAACTTCTATTCTTACTTGCTTCAATACTCATCATAACGTTATAATACACTATACAAATAACGACAGCACTCAACTCTTTCACATCTTTTCTCGGGAGGGCTCTCATATACTAATCTTTACTTGATAACGAGTTGATATCATTTAACGCTAATATGACTATCGGATCAAACTAAGAAATTCTCTGTATCTTTTCATATAGACTTCTACACATTTGGAACATTGAGAGATACAACAAATAGGACTAGCATATGTTTTAATAGCTTTCAAAAATTTCAGAATTACCTTAGTCTAACTGCAACATCAAGGTCATACAATTCTCATTCTTCTCGCACTACAACACAAAAAAATTCTCTGCCTGGCCGGAGGATACAACACACATTTTGGGGGTTTCGATAACGGGTAACTGATTGGAAAATCCAATTGGGAACTCTTCATCTTCATTGACAGAGATAAGGACATGACCATATACTACTTCAGAGCTTCCTTAAGAGGTTTGGAGCATGCTTATCTATATGCTCTCTCTATCTACTATATATATTTTCTATTCATTCATCTCTCTCTCTCTCTATTACTCTCTATCTTACTCTCTCATATTCGTTATTATATATAATTATCTACTCTCTGACTTACTTCTTCTCTCTACTTCTTCTTTTAATTACTCTCTCTCTCTTGACCTCTACTCTCCCCACCTACTTTAACTAGTACTCCTCTCTTACAGGCTACTACAATTGAACTCTTATATATATCATCTCTCTTATTCTACTCTCTCTTCATTACTCATCTTATCTATCTTTATTCTTTACTTAGCTCTCATCATCTATTATCATATCTATATAATCTCTCTTATGCTTCTATATCTCACTATATAGATCTTATTATATCTTATCATCTATAACTTTTCATAATTATATATATTATATACATATTACTATATAAATACTTATATAACTATATATATATATCATTATATATATTATCTCATTCATCTCACTATCGATCTTTACTCGTATCTATATAGTACTCATCATTATTTAATTTAACTTATATATTCTATTACTCTATCATCTATATTATTCATACTTATATCTTTCTACTATTACTTCATCTCTCATTAATACTTATAATATCTTTAATTATACAACTTGATAAAGTTATAATAAAAATATATATATATCTTACCTACCTATTACTTATTCCTATCTTATTTTCTATATTCATATATATATATATTACTTATATATATTATTCTACTATTCATCTTCATAATCATATTTATATATATATACTATATATATTTCTATATATCATCTCTCTCTCTCTCATCTTTCATCTTCCTCTTATCTACTTCTCTCCTACATACATAGTGTATCTGATGTTTACTATTCTGATATTACTATAACGCCAATCCAGTTTGATTACAACTCCTTTTATATAATTCTAAAGGTAAAATTTATATAAAGAATTAAAAAAATAAAATCTTACATTTATATTAAAAGATTTATTTACAACGAAATTATCTATATAAGTTAAATAAAAACATCTGGTGCACATTTATTTGGGTCCAGGTAAGGTAACCATTGATTTTATTGTCAGAGGAAAATGTATATATTTTTGATTTATTTCTTAATTATATATTTTATTTGTATTATATATTATTTTCTAATTATATAAAATATATGAGAAAATATATAACTATATTATAATATTTGATATAAAATATGTAGTGGGTAATAAGTTTATATATTAATTAAATTTTTAATACATTTTATAAAAAATTTAAGTATTTTATATTCAATTTAATCTTTGATATATGTAGATACAAATTTCTACGAAAGGGGGAAAAAATGAACAAATTAAACAGCCTTTGTTTCCAAGTAATATATTTAAGTTATTTATCATAAATGTTTTACTACTGGCATATCAAGCCTGAGGGTAAAAAAATTTAATTTTACAATAATTAATCATTATGAGGAATGAGGTCTATTTAATATGATAGTATATTTACGAATAGATATGAGTATGCTATTAGTATATATTGTGGTATATGTAGTTATACTATTGTAGTGATACTTTATTTTTAAGAAAATATAAAATTTCTAGATAATAATAATATAGCTTGTAGTATACTATTGAAAAAATTATTACTAATAGTAGTATTATAATATATGACTTTAAAAATACTTTTGCCTGCAGGTATTCCAATCATAAAATATAATTATTATATTATTATTTATTTTTATATATATATATATTATATTATTATATATAGTATATTATATGTTATATAGTAATATATATTATATATTCTATATATATTATTATTCAGTATTCTAGATATAGTATATATATAGTATAGTTCACCTCGGATAAAGGAGCACACACCCTTAATATTTTTAAAGTTTGTAAGACATTAATTAACTAAAAAATTTAACTTACTTTTATAAGTCAAAATTGGATTTTCCTTGTTTGGCAATTCTATAATATAGTATATAAAATTAACTATAAAATCTTGCTTTAAATTCTTTAAAGTTTGATAAATATAACATTTATTGTTATATATTTAATTTTTATTACTTGTTTTAACATATTAATGAAAATTAATATTAATATTATAATTATATTATATATTTATTATATATACTTAATATAAAATTAAAAATTATAATTTATATTAATATGATTAAATATTCTAACTATATTATATATGATATTATATTATATATATTATATATATGAATATATATTATATATTATATATAATTAAGTATATATATTAATATTAATATTATATATTAATATTAATAATTATATATATTCTTATTATTTATATTCTTAATCATTATTTATATATATATAATATAATTATATTTAATGCCACACACTAATAAGCGGATAGTGGTGATATATATATTTCACTATCCGCGGTAATAATTAGCCTCGGATGCGGAATTATGTGATATTTTTCCCTATAGCTGAGTATGCGGTGAATGCGATTGATCGGATATGTAAAAAATCACTATATCCGCGATTTAAGTATGATATGCGGATTTGATGGCATTGTTTATTATTGATTTTTAGATCTATATTCATAGCGAGTACTTAACACAACAACCGCCTACTCACCTTTACTAAAAAATGATGATTCAATGTATTTTATAGAATTACTGGTTTCTCTTTCTATATTTAGAAAACTACATTATAAAAAAACATAAATCATAATAATCGAAATGTAGCTTTATCTTTATTAGCCTTAAAAATAGAAAAAGAAAACAAATTACTGATTATTGTTTTTTATTTACAGCCCAGTATAGCCGGTATACGTAATAGATATTATACCTATTAATATATCTACTACAGTATGTCTATTAAGGATTGTATTTTGTTATTGTTTGTTATTTCTCACAAACCAGATTGCGTAGTATTACCTAAATAATGGTCATGGATCGCCAAGGGGGAGTGATTGATTGATCTTCAATTTTTTGTTTTTGCACATCAACCTCCCACCGCTTTTCCCAAATCTATTCATCACTCGCGATTTTTATATGGAAGTAAATAAATTTGTATTTTTATGCAAACATATTAGTTTTGACTTCAGTCACAAACTTGAGTTATAGCTTTTAGAAATGGAATTATATGACGGATATTGTCGATGGTGTATTCAATTATTGATATTCAAAGGTATACATTTTGTTGCTTATTATACTAAATATGTCTCTTTCTTATTGCACAGAAATTAGGTAGAGGCTCACACAGGAGAAATAGAGGATCGACTCTACTTTATGCTTCACGTGTGCATATAAAGGGGGACTATTCTGACTGTCGCTAAGAGAATTAATAGTCATTGCACTTCTGAAGATGTGGAAACTTTACAATTATTACGTCACAAAACCAGTGGATCTTTCTGATTTCAAGCTTTTTCTTTTGCGTTAGACCCCTCAGGGAGATTATAAATGATATGCAGATATCTCTTGAATCATCTATATTTCCTTGAACTCGACTTTGAGATCATAAGCGATCGCTAGTTATGGTTTGCTAGAGAACGCTCAAAAAAAGAAGTTGTTAGGGAGACTCAGGGGTGGACAATGTATTATCAGGCGAAGGGAATATATAGCATCGTATAGAAGTAACATTCTATCTGTTTTCTAGGCTGGATCTTGTATGGAGCTTTTGGGCTTAATATTAAGAGAGTTTGTTTGAGCATCAATATATAATCATATATGAAGGAAAGGCATATGGCATTCGGAGAACTATATCGTCAATTTGATCATAGTTGAAATGAACAGCTGTGTTGTATTGATGATATATTTGGGTTTTGGTGTAGATATAGGATTATTTTGTGACTTTGGAAAAACACGTAGGCAACCAGTGGCTAAATTTGGTCGTCATTCACGTATGTATGAGTGCACGCGCATAGAGAAAAAAGTATATTCAATATTATCTAGTATAAAGAAAAGAACAAATAATCAGAGGAAACTATAAGAACGGCAGGTGTATGGTTATATTAATATAAAGTTAAATAGAATAAAAACATATATTAGTGATGGAAATTGTGTTAGGATTAAATTGAAAAATATAAACATCTTTAATATATAATATGATAATATAATATATATATATTAATATAATTATATTATTATTATAATATATATATATATATAATATATATATAATATATTATTATATATATATATACTTAATATAATAATTATATAATTATAATATAATATATATATTATAAGGGATGTGGCACACAGTTTACTTATATATCTATAATAATATCATTATATTGGGATGATACATCCGGCTATACTCTGCAAAAAATTATAGGGTGGGGATAGAGGTTTATCACGGGGATGCGGAATGTTATGAAATTCGTAGATAAAGGTTGTCGGCAGGCTCGTGCTGATAGTATGAATGATATTGATATATGCAGATTATACTGCTATGCCGTGAGTAATATTGCTACTGATATCGGTATATACGCTACCTCTAATATATAATAGTACTAGTCAAGTAGAAAAAAAATTTCAAAATCAAATGAAAGCCTATAAATCTATGGCTGTATATAACGTATTTTTGTAATGATTATATTGGTTGATAAAATAGCAACTTAATCGTTAACGAAACTAAATTACTATATGCGCAAAAAAAATTATTTTAGTGATATATCCAGATCTATTGGAAAAAATTAACATAACGATTTTATATGAGAAAAGCGTAATTTATTGATAATCAATATTTTTGATTACACAAATTTTATTTATTTGAGCTTTTGTATATAGTGTCAATTTATACAATAGTTGATAATAAGTTAAGAAAAATTGGTCATTATAGTTGTTCTGTAAATTAAGATTTTCAATAGTATATGATAGAAAGAATACTAAGATGTCTATAAA
Organism: Trachelipus rathkii; assembly: GCA_015478945.1. Taxonomy (NCBI): domain Eukaryota; kingdom Metazoa; phylum Arthropoda; class Malacostraca; order Isopoda; family Trachelipodidae; genus Trachelipus; species Trachelipus rathkii. The sequence goes on from JABUQX010117630.1 coordinate 14,516, forward strand.
TAAATGATTTTCATTATTTTGACTTATATTTATTTAGTCATATGAATAATAAAAATATTATATTATATATATATTATTTATATGATATCATATTGATATTATAAGATAAGTCTAAGGAATTATCCTATTAAATTTAGTTTGTAATTAGGGCTAATAGAGACTTAATTGCGTTATTTATAGATTTATATTATTAGCCCTAGAAAGTGTACACTTCCAATAGAGTCATATACTTACTAGTATACAAATTATACTCTACATAAAATTTTGATATTTAGTTAACTTTATATAAACTTATTTTGTACGAGGTATTAGTGAGAATTGTGACGATGAGACGAATATTTATTTTATTTACAGAAGTTAAATAGTATATAAGTCTAAGTTAGAGGTAAAGTTAAGTTACATATACATTTAGAAAATGTGTAGAAAAAATGAATCTCATAAGTTATTGCTATGTGGACATGATTATGATCATTAAGTCTTTGGGGATTGGGTGTGTATTTTTTTTTGCTGAAGTATGTTAACATGATATAAGGTTGGGTGGGGTTAAGTAATGGATATTAGGGGCCGAATGGCTTAAATAGCATTGAGATGAGAGAGAGTTGAGAGAGAGAGACGAGATGAGTAGAGTGAGTAGAGAAGAGAGCAGAGAGGAGGAGGTACGGACGACGAAGACTATTTGTTTAAATTTACGGCATTCCTGAAAATTTGCCAAGGAGGCCTTTTAGAAAGTTTAATTATAATGAGTATCACTTTTCACCGAAATCATTTTGCCATACAACCGAATGAGAAAAGACTTTAACGCCAAGTTTTGGATTTGCAAGTTATGTCTCTTTTCAATATACTTTCTCTTTTTATATAGATAATAGCAAGAACTGGATAAAAGATCATTTACCCTTATTTTATTAAAATAGGTTCTTTTTCTATGAAGTTTTGAATGAAATTTCTCTGTTTAAATTATTTGTAATTTCCAGTTTACTTTTATCATACGTTTTACATTAGCTTATGTTTTAACATTTGGTTTTAAGTTTTTTGTTTGTCTGAGTGTTGTGTGCAGCGATTTAATTGTGTTCTTGTTTGAGTATGTAGATGTGTATGTTTAAATTTTTAGATTTATAAAATGTTCTGTAAATACGGTTTTTAGCGTTTTAAATTTCATTTTACTAACCAAAATTTTAATTAATTTAGGAATTATAATTTTAGATTTTAGTGTTTTTTAGTGTATGATCATTTTTATCAATTAATTTCTCTTTTATTTTTTGATTTGTTTTGGGCTTTTGTTTTTATTTGTTGTTGTCATAGCGCTGTGGTTGTGAGGCAGGTTAGCGGTAGTGTGCGGCAATCTATTGACAATTCACCAAACATCGCGGCTTTAAGCTCTCAACTTCTGCTTCCGTGGAGAACACACCTCTCTCTAACTCTAATCCTAATCTTTTTGCTCTTGTCTGAGACTCAGATGGCTAAGAAATTCATCCTTCAACTCGTTTAATCTAACTATAACTTTTTCAATAATTTCCGTCTAAAGGTGGGAGTAATGTTGCCTATGTTAACACATAAATACTCCTGGAACACGTCTCGTGATCTCGAATCTCCTAACTTTTCGATGTTCTTTGGCTTAAAATCTTTTCTCCCTACTACTACCATATCTTATGCTTTTGCTACTGATCTCCTAACAGAACAGAGTTTTCACGCTTTGTTGAATATCTACTACTCTCAGAGACTGTTATATCCTTCTCATCCTAAATACCTGAGGTCCTCTATTTAGGGGATTTCAATGTAACAACACTGAATGGTTGGGGTCCTCTCATATACCGATTTAAGGTTGGAAGAGGAGTGCCCGAACATTCAGGCGATTCTCAACGATCTTTGGAGCCAACTAATCTAAAGAACCCACACACATTCCGGAGTGTCCCAACCAATTCTTGAACACACTGACCTACTTTTCACCACTAGTCCGTCTCTCTTAAATAAAACACTTTCGCTCCTATCTGGTACAACCCTCTGACCACGGTAATGAAACATTAAATCAATCTTAATTTAATACTACTACCCATCGCAACGGCTCCATAAATCCTGGTCCGGTATCTCGTGTATATTTTTGCTGTGCGACTCAGCGTGTGTACTCTGGGCAGCGGATTGGGGGGACCGTGGTATGCACTGTTGGTGCGTTTCTATTGACAGCCAACCTATAATTGGAATGCACTCTTCTGTCCTCATGGTACTGAGTAGTCGCTGGATAAGGTTGTGGAGAGCGCTAAAAATTACAATCGATTCTGGTATGAGCAGTCGAGATCATTATATATATTATCATCATATATTATTATTATTATAATATTATTATCATCTATATATATTGATATTATATATTATTATACTATAATATATATATCATATATATATATTATTATATATATATATATATTTATATATATAATCCCTTTACATATATAAATCTTAATTCATATATTATCTAGGTATATGTTACGAATATATTCGTATTATATAGTGCATTTCAGTACAAGTGTCCTTTGTGTGGTTTCGTTTGGCGGGAGTAATGGGGTAAGTTGGTGGGGGTGTTTGTTTTTTTTAATTTACAAAGGAGACAAGTTCAGGAGCAGAGACAGGTGCCCGTCTTCGGCGATGAGTGAGAAAATTTCTCTTGTTCTCGGCGGCGTAACGCCAATATTTCTCAGGAGGGAACTTCTCGTAGAGTTTATTGCTTTCCCCAACCCTACACTTGAATTGGTACTTGGTGGGTTAAGAATTTTCATATCCGTGGGAGCTAGGAGAATTCGATGCAGAGTATACTCTTTCGTGAGAACCTCTGATCCTAGCAAAAGTCGGGTTCCTTGACATGTCGTCAAACGACGCTGGGCAGGCTATACAACCTCCTTCGGTAACTCTCAACTCTAGCTGCTGAGGAGAACGAAAATCTTTCTGCCGCTGGCGACAAAAACATCTGTCTATACTTGTGTAGACAATTTCTGTGTCATAAGTTCTGATAATCCGGTTCCTACTGCAAGGTATTTGGTTAATCTCTTATTCTGATTCTGATGGGTAATTCTCTGGGGTTTTGCAATGATAATGATTAAACAATATAACCTGTGAACAGGGCAATACATCTCTTTTTTTACATGCCGCTTTTGTTTTTTTTTTTGTGTTTTTTTGTCAACCTTTATCTTTCTATAATCCTTATATTTCTTTTTATTTATTTATTTAATTTTTTTTTTTGCCTTTTCAACAAAAAGAATATTCCCTGGTAAGCGATATGACCCACGCTCGCAAACGCCGCTATAAATCGATGGTGGCATGTTTATTATCCTCAATCTTGAAGGAAAAATGCGTTAATTTATGTATAACCTCCTCCACTATTATTGTTTCATCACTCCTATCTATTTTCAGGTGTCGGCTATATTTTTCCTTTTGCCTGTGTTTTTACGATTTCGGATATACTTTAAATTAAATTAATGTTGATACATCATTCTAAAGTGTTGTTAGGGTGACAATTTATTAAATTTGGGACTTTACAATGTAACAATCTTTTCGTAGATCTAACATGTAACGTTAGGATATAGAGAGGGAGTTTTAGAGAATTTTCTGAGCAACGGCGCAATATTTTAATTCTGTCTTTTCTTCGGCACGAAAGTAAATTTTTCGAGGCTTGAGAAACGTTTTGTGCTTTTTCTTTACTCTTAGTGTTGTTATTCATTATTACTTGTTATTTTTCACTCTATTATTATTCAATTACCTTAAGTGTTAAATATTATTTCGTAAATTATTATTATTACTTTGATATAATCTTTATTAATTTAATTTTATTTGTATTTCCAATACTATATTAATTAGTATTATTAATTACTTATCTATTATTAATTATTATTCTTCATTATTTATTTCACAGTATCTTGATATTAGTGATATTTATTATTATTTTAATTATTTCCAAAAAGGCGTTGAACCATTTAGCTCTATTAATATCTGAATATTAGTAAATATTAATCATTATTGACATTGAGGTACATTTTAAACTTTTAAATAGCTCTAACTGTCTTAATTATTGTAAATTTAAATTAAAAATCCGTAAAATGAAATATGGAAAGTCTATTGGTTTTCCTGATGAGCCTAGTTCTTCATCTATCACTGACATATTTGGAAATCTGTCTTTCACTGGAACTTTGCGAATGTTACTTTAAAGATCGTCAATTGTTTTTAATGAAAAATTGAATAAGACTGTCAATTTACGTTATTTTAGAATGGAAGAAAGTAAGTTTGTTTGTACTTTGGTATTTTCTTTATTCATTACTTTAAATGAATTGTATTATCAGAATCCTTTGGGAAACCTCTTTCATTAAATTTATGAAGATGTACCTTCAATCACACTTTTTTTCGATATCTTCGCTTTTTTTCTTGAGAATATTTACTGTTAAGACTCATTTCACTTCATTCTTAACATATTCTCTTTTTATCGGAAATTGTAATTGTTCGGCGAAGAAAACACACTAAATTACCAGACGTGTTGTGTGGCTTTCGGAGGCTCGAGGTTTTACTGGCGAATAGCTTCTATCTACTGATTTAATGGTTTTCGCTAATGAACTATCGGGAATTGCGTGTGGGGCTGTGACATATCCACAAAGCATTTGACCGGTATGGCACGCGTCACTGCTCTCCAAGCTCCCATCCTTTGGGCTTCCTCCTCCAAATCTTTGCTTACTTATGTCTAGTTCTTTCTATCGCTCATAGTGGACTTGTTGTCTGAGGGGCGACTTCTTCCTTTTTGTCATAGTGTGTCTTACACTTCAGGGTGATTACCGATGTGTTATTTTGAAGTTTGTATTTCTAAGTTCTCGGATTTAGATAGCCTGTTATGGTAATAATCTCCTGAACTGCAGCATCATCACTCTATTTACCATGATGCAGATTGAAGACTCCGACCCTTCATTTGCAAGCAAACACAATATATCAATTCATGCTTTCACCCCTCTTTTACTTCTAGGACTTGCCTTCTCGTCTAACTTTCCGTAAACTTATGACATTGGTACATTCAGAAACCGTTTCGATTTTCGTACTTTTTTATCATCTGAATACTGGTGGATCCAGTACCCTGTGATAGAATTTTCCGGTCGTGGGGTCGTACTGAACCTAGTATAAATATCTAATTTTCTAATATGTGAAAATATAGTGATACTTCTTACAACATAATTCTCGCCTTTTCCTTTCTATGAGGTAATAGACAGACGTTTCTTATACTCTTTGCCTGAGCTTCTTAAGGATCGGTTTCTCTTCGTTCCTCCTCTTGCCTTTTGACAATATACCTGTTCAACATTTATAACATTCCTGGCTTATCTATCCAATGCAAAGAATCGTCTTCATAATCTACATCACATTTTTTTAAAGGCAACATGCGATGCGCGCCTAAGGCTTCTAATCTCCTCGCATCAACATATTTCCGTTCCAGTGAACAGTCAAGGGAACATCAGCTGAGAACTCTTTTTTTTTTTTTTCCCAAGTACACTCTCTTTTTATCATGACAGAGGTTTCACTTTGTACATTGGTTAGTCCAATTAACGTCAGGGGCCCTTTTAGTAACTCATATTTTCGCCTGTCCTGTATGGATTTTGACTGTTTTTTTCTTTATTATTTTGAACTAATTTCATCTCCTTTCGAAATTTTAAATAACATTTGATTGTTTATCTGATGTTTTGTTAAAATTTTTTGAATGAGAATTTTTGTTCATTAACAATTGTATTTTCAAAAAAATGCTGATAGTTGAGAGTTTTTTTTAACAAAAATTTTTTTTTTTCCAACCAAAACAAAATCATACCTTTATTTTATGAAAACATGCTCTAATAGAAAATATGCGCGGTTTGGGATTTTTAGGGGTCGAGTTACAACAAGGGCAAAGAGTATAAAAAAGCAACTTTTATCACAAGCGTGTTCTGTTTCTCTCTTAAGTATTCACCAGTTCTTGACCCTTTGAATAAGATCATACCATCTTGCGGCGTCTAAAAATATATGGTTATTTGCTGTGAAAACATACCTTGAAATAAAGTGCAAAATGAGTAAGATAAAAGGGGATTAGTAGCAGCAAAAATTCTGAGGGAGCTTTTTTCCACTCGCGGCCACCACCTTTAAGCGTGATCGCACCTCTTGTATCGTTATCTCAATAAATGAGGTTGCCAGTTGTCGTCACATGAGTTTTGGTTGGTTCAGCAAACTACACACAGAATTTGCTTTAGCGTGTGACGAGGTTTTCTGACTCCTCTACTATGGATAAATTCCGTGATTTCACCGCACGTGTAGTGTGAGTGCAAATTCTGTTTGGTGGAATCCTCTTTTTATTTATTGTGTTTCCTACTTCAATTTATATCTCAAACACATTTCTGAAAAAATATTTATCTCTTTTAAATTAGTTTTTCTCTTTCTCAAAATACATCATGGCAGTCTGTGCTTCTATCTGACATAATTTCGTTTACGTTTGAATTTTTGTTGATATTTAACACCCTAACCCCATATATCTTTATATGATGTTATCTTTTGACTCTGAATTTGTTCATCCGTCGCAGAGGGCTTTAATGGCCCTGATGTTGTCAGATTGGTGATATAGGAGATTCAAACATTATTAAATAAATTATTTATTAAAATTAATTGATAAATTAAAAAAGAATAAAAAATAAATAAAAAAAAAACAAAAAAATAAAAAAATAAAAACAAAATAAAATACAAAAATTAAAAAGAAAGCTTATGATTTAAATTTTAACAATTATGATAGATAATCTAAAAAAAATTAACATATAAAATAATATTTTTAAAAAAATTATATAAATTTAAATATAAAGTCATAATATATAATTTATATTGGTATAGTGTGTAATTAGTACTGAAAGTCGTTGAGTAGTTATAATACTCGAAAATAAGGTTTCGTGCTCACTATTATATATTATATATAATAAATTTATAAATATTACACATTTCATGTATTTGACGAAGTTGCATATTCCCAATTTTCTAAATGGGACACTTAATCATTGATATTTAGAATGGTTTAAAATCTAAGATGAAAATTGACTATCAGTCATTCCTCTTCCAAAAACTGAAATTCAATACAACACTCTAGGGTACGAAAAAAAATAAAAAAAAAAAAAATAAAAAACTAAGACTTTATATATATAGAAATCCATCACCGATACACTACGACAACAAGTACTAAATGCAATAAACTAACATCATATATAAGTCAATCACCTAATATCATGAGTACGAATAAAATAAAGATTACATATAATCTTAAATCGCTAATATATCAAATATTATAATTGATATTTCAATATAATATTAATCTATATAGAAGTTTTATATAATGTATTAACTAAAGAATATATAATATATTAATATGTATACTTAAAGTGATGTACGCGGCAATGCCTCAGTGGCAGGTCATTTCATAAAAATGGGCACTTTGTCCACTCATTTGCCTAACATTTGTTAATAAGCCTGACTCAATATACTAGAAATATATATAAAATTTCAGTGATAATTAATTAATTATGTGATCACGCATTAAATTAAGAAAAAAAAAAACATCGCAAAGTTGGCACATACCTATGTATCGCTAACATGATAGTTTATATATATTTATATTAATATATATATATAATTGATATATTATATATACCTATAATATTATATAAATATCTATATTATCTTATATTAATATATATATATATATATATATATATATTATAATATATAGATATAATTATAGTTATATATATTATATTTGTGATATAATATATATAAGATTATATATTATATAAAAACACAGTCGTCCCTCTAGAAGCGCGCTTCTCATGGAACCTTGCTTGCTGATACTGCGGTTGGGTTAAAAAGATCAGAAAATTAAAATTACAAAATACAAATAAAATTCTGTAATACAAACATATGTTAAAATAGATAAATAAAAATTAAAATTAAATGCAAAAATCGTTAAATTTAAATTGTAATTATCATTATCTACTGTTAAAATGAAAAGAAAACAGAATACTTAGAGCCACTAAGGAATTCCTGCTGGCAATCAGGCCTTTTTTACTCGTAACGTCGTTGCACTCGCTCAGTGAAGCGTTTGTATATGTCTCTCTCTGCTGAATATTAACAAATTTTAATAGTGTGTACAAATTCTAAATATTTTAAATAAATAATCCACCCGCTCAGACGAAAAACTGAAACATAGCCACACTCAAAATTAAAGAAATCATCAGCCATCTTATAACTACTGTAGAGAATAGTTAACTAACATAGGCTTTTTAGATAATGCTTCATCACAACAGTTTAATAAACAAGATATCAGAATCCTCAGAACAAATTTAAAACACAAAGCTCAGTGAGAATTGTAGATCATACACTAGAGCAGTTACAATCTCATTCTTTTGCTCCATCATCTGTTTATGAACAAATCTTATCTACTCCAATGTACTACCATGAACCTACTTCCACTGACGCTTCTTTTCAACAATTTTCTTTCAAAGAAGTTATGTTGAAAAAACCATACACTCCACCAACGAATTCCCATTTTCAGCGAAAGCTGAGAAGACAGTAGTAAGTATTATCAAAGAACGTACTCCTCAAGCAAAAGCTATAGAAAAGGTTTCTCCAAGTAATTGTAATTTAGTTACAACTGTCACAACTGTAGTTATTACCCATCATAAAACTCCTAAAACTCCAAAAAATCTTTAAAAACAAATAAGAATCTGGAGTAATTACTCTAACTGATGAAAAGGAATTATTACCCAAGCTACCTATTCCTACCTTTGATTCTCTTACTTCGCGCTCCACGTCCTTCCCTCCTTATACTTTTTTTTAATTTCAGCCTTGAATAATGGCAAGTAGAAAAGTGAAAGATTAGTAAATAGTGTTAGCCTGAGAATTAGTGAATTTATTAGGTATATATTATATTACTTAGCAATAATAAAATTATTCCATCAAAGCCCATCGTGAAGACAATATACAGATGACATATTTTTAATAAATGAAAAATATTCTCATAAGTTTAGAGAAGGATTTAGAATACCCCAAAAGTGCGTTCAAAATATGGATGATTATTTCCATACTAATATTACCTTCGACTGTAGTCGCATAAAAATGCTGGTAAAACACTTTAAAAAGCTATTACTTGTGAACTATAATGAACTATTACATGCGAAATACTATACGCGTAATCATATTAATGAGTTGGCTGCAAATTTATATAATAGTTTTTACATTTCTAATGAAACTGAAAATAATTCTTTATTACCTGTTACTGTTAATACATGTCATCAAGAGACTAGTATAGAATATTCATCCCTGCATCCTTATTTAGAACCTCAAAACACTAATGATTAAAATGGTCTATTATGGGGTTACCACTTACTATTATGATACGAACCACTACAGTAATACCTACTATAGGCTAGTTCGATAATGAATCCTTCGTTTCGCTCATAAAAGGATCGTTATACCGTAGAATTAGTCAGTTAGCTACCGTAAATCTTTTACAAACAAACATATTTTTAAATTCAATCTCCAATACCCAATTGAAAGTTTTAAGGAATATAATATTGCTTATTTCAATAAACAAATATGTTTTTAATGCCATCTTTTGTGTAGTTGATGATACATGCTCCTTCCCAGGTTTTATCTTGTTATGAAGCGACTTTATATTTAAGATACCTTTGTCTATTAATAACTTTAAGAAAACTGCAAGCTTAATGATAGGTAAAAAGCTTCAAATTATCAAACTGCAAAAATATGATAAAGTTTCAAAAATGTTTAATTTAGTAGACCATATTCCAGTAAATCCGCAAATTTGTGCACAGAGACCAGCTCCGGCTCCAGCTCCAGCTCAATACTTAGAGAAATTAGTTAAAAATGAGTCAATTTCTGCTCAAGTTCTAATTCCGACTACAGCTCATTGCATTAATGAAGGGGTGAACCAAATAATACTGTTCCGACTCCAGCTCATTGTATTAATGAGGGAGGGGAACCAAATAATGCGTTATCCGAGACTCCAGCTCCAGCTCCTACTGATGAGAAAGAATCAATAGATATATCCGCTACAACTCCAGTTAATAACAATGTATCCACTCCAGCTCCAGCTCAGTCTGACAATACAACATGTACTAAAGTTGCATACAAAAATATGAAAGAACTATATTCACCAGAGGTAAAATCTGTGCAAAATATTCTTATAAGTGATGATAAAAAGTACAATGTTTATGTTTTAGACAGAGTAGTTTTGGAGTCACATTCAAAAAAGATTTTGAAGTGTAAAATCGTGTTCAAGGCTAAGTTTATACCTCCTGAATTTTATTTTTTGCAGATAGTACTATAGACTTACAAAACGAACTGGTATATTTATTTGAAGTACTTTGTCAGCACATAGAGACAACTATATATTAGTAGATTGTTTGAATATAAGTATACCATCATAGAAAAGAATTATTTAATCACTAAAGCATCTCCATTGATTAATGTATAAAATAATAATGGTAATAAAACGATAGTTATTTGTGGTACAGTAACTACCCCTAAAAATCTCTCTAAGGAAAAAATTAAACTTGTGTACAAAATGTATTATTGCCTGAAACATCATCCAAGGACAATTCTTTTTGTGTTACAGAAAATCCTTTGAACTAGATGAAATGGTAGATTTTCTAGTATGAAACAGAGGCAACCTTTGTCTTGAAGATGATCCTATAAATGCCAAAGATATAGTATCTTTCTCTATAGAATTTGAGTAAGAAGCAAAATAACCCCTATATATAGCCGTTCTTATCGATTTCCCCATAGATATTTAGTAGACATAGATAATTGGGTAAAGGATAATTTAGAAAAAGGGCACTTTCAGCACAGTGATTATCCTTTCAATAGTCCATTTTGGTTATTCCCAAAAGGTCTGGAGGAAAATCGAGAATAGTACTTGATTTTTGAAAGCTAAACGAAGTTATAATAAAGAATAAACGGCCTATTCCAAATATACAAGAAATCCTGTTGCAAATAGGACAATTAAAAGCGTACTCAATCATCGATTTACTTTCGGTGTACACACAGCTTATTATATACCCAGACTCAAGAAAGTACACTGCATTTAGTACCAATAGATGCCATTTCGAGTTTAAGAGGTTAGCACAAAGCTTGAAAAACGCGCCTGCCATGTGTTCAAGAGTCTTGGAGGTTGCACTTACTCATTTATTGGGAATAGCTTGTTTAGTTTTCGTAGATGACATCATAATTATGTCTAAGGACATACCTGAAGACTATATAAACTTTAAGAAGGTATTTTGAGCTCTCAGAAAAGCTAAACTTAGCAATGGATTGGATAAGTGTAGGTTTTTCAAAAGGTCCGTTACTTTCTTAGGTTTCTAAGTTAGCGATCTAGGTGTTAGTCCTGACAAAAATAAACTTTCTGCTTTAAAAGAATTCAAAAATCCTGCTGCTGTTAGTCAGCTGAGGTCTATATTAGGTTTTTATAATAACTTCAAACATTTACTTCCTTCATATAGTCAATCTATACAACCATTAACTGCTCATTTGAAAAATAATGCAGTATTCCAATGGAACATAGAGCAACAAACAGCTCTCGATATCTTGAAAAATAAATTACTTTTAGAATCATTATTAGTTTTTCCAAATTATGATAAAGGATTCATTTCGTCAGTCGACGCCTCCATGTTAGGAATCGGGTGGGGGATATTGGCCCAATTAGACGAAAATGGGAAGAAAATCCCAGTTTCGTTTACTTCCAAGTCTTTGTCAAAAGCTGAGAAGAATTACTCTGTGACAGAATTAGAAGCTTTAGCTGCTACGCATGCGTTAACTAAGTTTCGTACTATAATTTTAGTTTATGATATTATTATTGTAACAGACCATAAATCATTATTTTATTTGCATACAAATAAGCGATTAGGAGGCAAATTAGAATTTTGTATATAGAAAGAATTTTGTATATATAGAATTTTGTATATAGAAAGGGAAAACAAAATGTTTGTCCAGATTATTTTTCGAGGAATCCTTCACCTGTAAATGTACATTTTAATGTAAACTATTTAACTACTAACATTAAGGTTTTAAGCAAAGAAATATTCTATAATGAACAACGCTCATGTCCTAGATTAAGTCCTTTAATAACTTTGGTGGAAAATCAAAATCCTACCTTTTGTGTGCCACATGTTATTCATAATGCTTTACTATATTATCTACATCAGAGGGTAAGTATTTATTACAAGTTCAGGATTCTTTCGTTTATACTGTGATAGATCTTAGCTATGCATCTCTCGGTACAGGTCATCCAGGGATTGAGAGAACAGAATATAGAATAAAGGTGAAATACATATTTCCTCAACTAACTAAATTTTAAGAAATGTTGATCATGTTTAGAGGTAAAAGGGAATAAACCGCATGCAGTTGGAATTTTTACATATCCCTTAACATATACTCCTTTTTCAAGAGTTCACATGGAGACTTTTGAACCGCTTCCAGTTTGTGAGCATTGGGGTGGAATGTATATTTTAGTGTTTAAAGACAGTTTAAAAAGATATACTGAATTGGTTGCAGTTCCTGGTAGAGATGATAAACATGCAGCTAGAACTCTTTTAGAACGAGTTATTGTTAACCATCAGACACCCCAGGATCTGGTTTGTGACTCAGCTGAGGAGTTCATCAGTGACTTCTTCAAGGAATTATGCTCTCTGTGGACAGTTACAGCTGTTAATATTGCTGTCCGACGACCTCAAGCAAATTCCTTTGCTGAGAGAGATATGTTGCGTTTAGCTAATTATCTACGTCATGTTGTCTCAGACAACCACCGAGATTGATATCGGTATATTTTTTTTGCGCCGATTGCATTGAATTCAACCTATAACGCCTCTATTGACAATACTTCACAATTTCTTTTGCACATCTATGAAAAACGTCTTCCTTACTTTGATCTTCCAAATCCCACATCTCCTTTCCCTAGGCAGAAACTTTCCAAAAGGGAAATTTTACATGATTATACAGCATAATTATTTGAAAGAGCTGCTCACATCCGTGAGTTGACTAGAGGAAAAACTCCAATCTAAAACAGATAAACATATTTTCCGCCAACGTTCTACAGCTCCTTTACCTTAAGTTATAATTGGTAATAGAGTATATATGCAATACATTAAACTTCCCCTTCAATCTCCGAATTTGGCAAAAAGAGGGTTTGGACCATTAATGGTTTTATATATTTTGAAAATAAATAAAATTCTATGGAAATGTTTATCAACAAATCGAACTTTTATTGCTCATGTAAATTACTTTAAAATTGTTCCTTATCGTATTCTTCGTTCGAAGAAAATTCACTTACTACTGGTATGAAATCTTATGTTTCTCCTACTTCAGAGAAATTACTTAAAACTCAACCTTCACCCAGAGATATTCGTAATTATCATGTTCCTAAATCTGATGTCTCCCATAGTTCCGCTAGGTTATCTCAACCATCTCCCGTGGTTGATGGTATTCGCAGATATATGGTTTTCTAAGTTTACTAAATTACAATCGTCTGAGACAAGATCGCAAATTATAGCATTTAAATGTCAGATAAAAAACGCCTTATATATATGAGACAATTTCCACTATAATATAAGCTCACTTGTTGAGTCCACGGATAGTCAACGCTGATTCAAACTAACAATTTCCTTATCAAAATCTGCAGATTTTTCTTCATCCATCCCTGTTTTTACATGTATCTACATTCATCGTGGTCTTCATAAAAAGTATCATAATCCTCCTCATTATATTAGAGATTGTATCTGTTAGATACTAATATTACATAGCTAAGTAGTCTTTAATAAATCATCGGTTCTGCATAATATTCAACAGCTTATGGATATTTTTTACTGATAACATGTGTGAGGAAGTAATTTCCCTCCGAAGGAAATTAACACTCTCTAATACCTTATGATGTCTAAAAGGAGAGAGACTAGATGAGACATATATGTTGATGCATTTCGCGCAACACCTCGTAACAATTACCGGCAATAGATAAGTTTATCTGTATTCTGTTATGATTAGTCGAATTAACAATAATTCTTCTATAGCTGCACTTTGCTCTTCGCTTAGTGGGAGAAATGAATTTTTTGTAATATCTTAATAGGAATCATACATCCGAAATACAAATTTAGGCCTATATTTCACGTTGTATTCATGTCTATTTAGATTGTCGAAATTACCACAATTACTTTTTTGAATGTGCGGAGACGACGCACCGATTATTTAAATGTATCCGCAAAAATATTTATTAACCAAAATCCTATTGTCTACGTGCATCTAGATTTGAGATAAAGCTAAGAGTTGTCTTGCGCCACCTGTTTGAATTTGTATGTTAATCTCTTACTTCGAGAGCGTTGTTTGCACTATACGATTTATTCTTCTTTATATTATTGTTACACTCACGTCAGTCGATGGTAGAGTTTTTTTCGATTTTATAACTATATGTCGATAATTATATAACTTTCCGAGAAATACTTCTATTAATTAATTGGATATTTTTCTCATTCGTCGACGAGTATGCACCAATTAATCTGGATATATCGCTCTTGATTTTATCCTCTCAGGTTTTGTATGATTGGTACTTTATACTCTGTTATTATGATTGTGACTCTAAAAAGAGTAAATATGGTAATCAATTAAATTGATATATAATAACTTTGAGTTGAGAGTATTGGAAAGGAATAGAAAAATCCGATCGAGAGAATTTATTATATACGATCAGTTGTTATAGTCTATCATTAATAGCGAATGTAAAGATTAAAGATAAGAATTTCAAGAACAGAGAGAGAATTCCGAAGTGATATCTGTTTTGCTACCTTTTTAGTATGTGTACAATCACATAACATCACAAAATGAAAGCTGAGAAACTGGACAATATCCACACATTTTATATTATTGTTAGAACCATTAAATCTCCTAAGACGAAAAGTGTTGTAAAAAACAAGGCAACACTGGAAGAAGATAACGACGTGTCGACGCAGATTAGTATTATTACTAGATTTATTATTAGACTTTAATCAGAAACAAACGGGTCAAATTAGATCAGTCCAGACTCTTACGAACTTTATATAAACTTCACAATAACTTTACATAAACACTTATGGGATCCTCAACTGATTTCATACCAAATTGCCCTAACTTGAGATGCATTAATTTCAGAAGAAGAGATTAAAGCTTATAATGCAACGACAATAGCAGTATTATTTCAGTAAATGAATAATGAAAAACGAATCAATAAATTCACATAGATACCTATATTTATGTATCTTAATTCGTAAAACATAGAGAAGGAATACAAAAAATGTCTTTATAACAGTAGGGGATAAGACAAACCTTTTTATCTCAGAAAGTCTTCCACCAAAAATATACTACTTAAATATAATTTAATATTAAAACTGTAATATAATATAAGTAATAAGGATGAAAAGCTGATATATTTAGACCGTTCTATTTGAAAGTCATAATATAAACCAAATTACTTAAAGAGTAGCTACTTAGCCATTACATTGACTAACAATAAAAAAGAGTGCTTCATCATCCTAAAATAGGGAAATAGATTTATTGAAAGATCATTAATATATGAAGTAACCAGTCTCGTACAAAATATGTTTACGTTGAATTTTTGTGTTGAAAAACTGTTGCAAACTCTCAAGGTCATTATATATCACAATATAATAGTTGTAGATACTCGAACTCAAGTTATATAAAGAGGAACGAGATGTTCTTTACAGTATATTCATATCGACAAAGTACACTAAACTATATATGACCTGAAATCGACGCTCTGAGTCTATTTATATAACTACAATACGGTAAAATAAAGCTACTAATAGGGTTACCGTATAATATATGTAATTATAATGAATAAAAACATCTTTTCAAAAACGTAATATGTATCTAAAAATTATAAAGATTAAAAATGGGTCAAATATTGTAAAACAAATATTTAAGTACTATTTATATCATTAAGAAATATATTAATGACAAAAAAATATATAAAAATATTAATTATTAATAAATAATGTAATTTGAATTTAATTTCAACTAGATTACAAGTGTCCCGTAAATAATTTGCGATAATATGATCATTAGATAATTGAGCAAGGCTTGCGTTGATATTTTGATTATTGTGCACAAGAAGCATATGTATCTGAATAATAAAAACATGATGTCATATCTACCATATACACACATTAGGACATATTTGGTAAATTTTAATAAAAAGATATAAATATTATCCTCAACTTTGTTTTGAATTTTATCACGAACTCTGGTGAAATGTACAATTTCTAGAATCATATCGCGAGGATATAAGATAAAAATTCCCTAATTTCTGCTGAACCAACGAGAACTAAAGATAAAAGAGCTGAGCTGGGTAAGATGACCAAAGAATAAAAAAATGAAGAGTCTAGAGTTATTCGTTTAGTAAACCTTACAAATATGTGCCATTTACATATCCGATACTCAGAAGCGCTGCAAATACATAGCCCGGATGTGACGATTGCATTAAATTAGAATATTTGAGATAAGCACGGAATCGTTTAATGCCGAGAATAACTAAACTTATTGGCATCGCGTCTTCTTTCCTACGCGCTACTCATCTTGAAGAAAACACAGGGCACCAAGGTGTGCAAAACTTTTAAAATAGGCGAATTAGTTTCAAAATGAAAGCCTAAATTTAGGGTCTAATTACTATATTCATAAAATAAAAAATATAAAACCTCAAAAGTTTTGTATTTTACATTCTCAATCTTCACTACTTTCGCTTTTGATTTAAATCTATTCTTCCTATGTCTGCGGGTTAATTTTTTATCGCGCCCTTTTATCTTTGTTATCTTAGCTCTTTTGGGTCGCGGTAGATCTTGCGCTGCATCTTCCCGATTTTCGTCCAAAGCGAGGCAAGGAATTTCATGATCAGAAATATCTCGCATTATAATTTCCTGGACAATTGTTTTAAACCCATTCGCGGCCATTGTAAAATCCATTTTACTTCCCATATTTATGTTTTTGGACGAGCCGCGTAGCTTTAAGAAGGCCGTCAGGGCCATATCTCCAATGTTGCAAAATTTGTAATCACTATGATATACATATATATATATTCTATATAAGTGAAGTACAGTAATATATATATATAATATAATATATATATGTTTATTGGGTTCCTCTTTATATTTTTATTTGAAATTTGGCACACACACTCTCCTATAGGGAAGTAGGTGCCTGTGTGAAGGAATTTTGTCAAAAATGAAAGTTTATTTTTTTTTTTAGCCCCTAATCCCCATTTTTAGGGTTACAGGTAACTTAGAGGTCTCAAAATTGAGACTTTGCTAATTATTATTAGAGGAACAAATATTGTAAATTTCATAGGATGTAGTTCAATTATAAAGGGTAGTTTACTCCTATAGCTAAAGAGTAAAAAAAAGGAAAGAGAGGCTTAGTTTTTTCATTGAAATCGATTGCCTTATTCCAAGTTGAATAGTTTCATTAATAATTAATATTTTTTAACAAAATTTTAATTGGGGTTATCACTTGATGTACTTTATAAAAATATAAAGTTAAATTTTGAATAAATTATCATTCAATAGTTTTTCTCGAATAACTTCAAGAATAGGAACTTAAAGTAAAAATCCTTGCGATGGTATATCAATTAGGGCCTTTATGTATATTTAAAAGGAGCTTCGTTCGTATGTACGTAAAAGTTAATTAATGATCAATTTCTGCATTGCTTTAATTTTCCAAATGGGAATATATATATAATATATTATATATATATATATAACATTTAAGCCAGATATATATATATTATAATATATATTTATAATATATATATATATATATATATAATCATATATATATATATATATATAAAGTATATATATATATATATAATATATATATATATATATATATATATATATTTATATAATATATATGTGTATATATATATATATATATATATATTATATATATATATATATACAACGAGTGTGAAAGAATTTTCTCCTCGATTTTGTAAAGGATGACATTATCACAGAAATGATAGCTCGTCAACTAAGAACGTACAGTACTTTGGTTTTTATATGCCCAGTACCGGACCAAATAATAGTTTTATAATAACATATTCTAGTTTTCATATTTAACTTGATTCTTAAAATTATTATTTACAAGGAATTAATAGAAAAAATAATGATCAATGTATTCACGATCTCCCTAACCACAATTTCAAGTTAACCACTCGTAAATTTAATCATCCGTACCCATTAGGAAATACTGGTCACAAGTGACAGATAGAGTAATTATAAAAATAAATTACTACATTGAACTCCGCCCAAAGGAACCAAACAGAAAAAATATAATTTGTTTATGTACATTTGGTGTAAGAAATATAGAAAATAAGTATACTTTTCATTCGCCAGTGAACTGTGTCTGATGGAAAGGATAAATTAAGTGGGTCGGTAATAGGTCACTCTAACCCAGCGGTTCCCAACCTTTTTGAGGCTATTACACCCAATAAAGCGGGTTAGATATAACAAATACCACAAAAATTATTTTAAAAAACAAATTAGCTATTAGACTATTGCATTTTTTTCTTAAATACGAAAAATAAATTGTTTTATTAATTTTTCATTCAAATAAAGAAAACACCTGTTTTTTAGCAATTTATTATTAAATCAAGAAGTAATGTAAACCAATGAGACGGTGGATATTGCTTAATTTTAACAATTTATTTAATATTTGGTGCAGTTTCGGCCAATGCACATCGTAAGTCGTGCTCCAAGTTCATCAGTTCCTTGCTTTTTGTTTTCGATTGTCACCATTGCCGAAAATCCACTTTTCACGACCTGTAAAGTTTGCGCGAATGGTAAACCAGTATTTCAAGGCTTTCCCGATAAAATGGCTACTCGCTAACCAATACTTTCGGCCAAAATGTTGCTAGTTTGTGTTTTCGAAATCTATTCTCAGTGGTGTTGTCTTCGTGAAGTCCAAGGAATTATGCTTTGTCTGCAATTTGTATCTGAAAAAATTCCTTCATCCACTGAAAGGGTTTTAGCACCCTAAGCATTTACTTGCCGATTTTTCCAAATCTAGGAAAATATTTGCAGATAGAATGTACTACTGATGACAAGTGAGTTACATTGATTCTCACATGATGCTTTTTCATTTCTTCCGTCGAGCACCATTGTTAGTTCTGGGAACATCGAAACGTCCTCAACTCCAGCTCGGCGTTGGTAAAACTGCAATTTGAGAAGAAAACTGGCAACCTTATTTTGAGCAGTTAAAATATTCTGCATATTCTCTTGCAAGGTTTATTTATTTCTCCAAAGGCTTGTATTCGTATTTTAGGTAATAAAATTTATTACCTAAAATTTTCTAATTCGCTAACTAATCACGAATGATTAATGATTAGGTAATTAGTTAGATTTGATACAGATGATTTTGTTTTGTGACTGAGATGATCCAATCCTTGTACTTATCTTTACCCCTCGGAAAATCCCATTTTACCCCTTTGGGGGTAATTACCCCCCAGGTTGGGAATCGCTGCTCAAACCTATGTAATATAACTTAACTCTCAAGTCTTGTATACTCTAGTTTTGAAAAAATCACCCCAAACAGAAAGCAATTACAAAATTGAATTTTATAAATTTTCCAGTTGAAGGGGGGTGGTTTTAGGAACCTGAAAGCCAGGTTTTTCAAGTGGTAACCAGTTGGTTACTTATAATAAAAGAATGGGTTGTTCAACCCGAACCACCAACAGCATTAAATTCAAGGGAACTTGTAAGAGTGTATGTATAACGGACTACTCTTAGGGAAACCCTTTCCCCTAAAGAAATTTCCATCCCAAGACAGCTGTTTTCGACGAAGAGTAATACATTAATTTTAATAAGGTCATTACTTTTTGGTTTTCTGAGTGAGTGAGTTTCGAAACGAATCTACAAATCTATTGACATTACATTACACAGCCAGCTCAGAACCTGCACCAAAACCCTGAAGTAAGAGAACCCATAATGCCGTACAAAATGAGCTCTACTACTTTTACAACCTGGGACACTGGTGAGAGGAATACACAGTTTGCATTTGAATTAAAGCAGGGCCGGATTACCAAATGGGCCAACTGGGCCATGGCCCCGGGCCCCGGGCCCCGGGCCCCGCGCTTAGGGGCTTGTAACCTATTTTTTTTAGCACGCTTTTTCAAAAATATTTCAAAATTTCAAAACTGCTCACTTTCTCGGTTTTTGTGATCAAGAGCATTATATATATATATATATATATATATAATATAATATATATATATATATATATATATATATTAATATATATATAAGTGGCGGAGAGGAATTACGGTCTGGGACCAACAAGTGTACTCAACGGTGAGGTACCTCCTCCGCTCTTTCTCCCTTTATATGAAGTTCGAAGAATTTTTGATTTCGGAAAGCAATTTCATCGATGAATACGTCAATGTTAGGTTTGTGATGTTCAAAGATAGTGGTTTGAAGGTCTAGTCAGCACAGCAACCACCTGACACCATCAGGAGTAATACGGAGCAGATTAGATTTTCTCCGTAACGGAGGAAGTTAGTCTTCAGGACTCCGTCGGCGCTGACTTGAATGACTTTCGAGGAGGATGTGAACTTTGATAGAAATGTTTTGTATTGTATTCAAGATGTTTGCAATAAGGATGTAGAATTTCATTTAGCTCGTTTCCCGAGCTTTCTCGAAGATTAACCGCGATAGAGGTCCCGAGATAACCCGATAGAGGTCTCCGAAGATTAAGAGCTAACAATAAAAAAACAATCAATATGAAGGATAGTGACACTCCATAAAAAAGTGTTATCTTTACTAAATCGCTCCAGAATATATGGTGGGAGGTCTGACAAAAGTTAATAGTACACAGTCCTACCCCACAATATATAAATAAAAGATTATGACAATAGATCAGTTAATCCCTTGGGACCCGAGCAAGTTAAAGGTCCATTGTAAAATAATGTACAAGAGCACAGACAGCTCTAGGACCAGAATACGAAAGTGGAAACCGAACGCTTCCAAAATATTGCATCATGGCAATAAGAAATCAGGAAAAGAAATCAGACTCAACAGATGTGATAAAGAAGACTGTAACTGAATTGACTGGAATGGTTCCAATGGGTGAATAATGATTCAGAGAATAAACAGCTGGAAGTACATAAAAGAGAAGAATCAACGCAAATCCAACGTTAGAAATTGGCAAGGAGAGGGATCCAGATGAACCACAACTCCGAAACAATCCAAGAGAAAAGATTCAGTGATGAATTCCAACTTTAAAATAGCACCGAGGAAAGCTTCACTAAGAATCCCACTCAAGATTATCAGCACTAAAAGAAAAAGAAAGGAATCCCAAGATGGAAGAAAGATTCAAGTGAATCCCCGTATAGAATGTTGAAGGATTCAGAATGAATCCCAATATCGAACCCTGTCAAATATAAACAATGATTGGTATTTGGACATATTTTATATTTACATATTTGACAGTTAATATGAAGTCACATATATCCAATTTCATCAAGAAACATACCCGATATATCCAAGAGGGGTCTTCTAAAATGGATGATTAATGATGGTCAACGGCCTTGCCAAAGCAATGCATACAAGAATAGTAAACTGTAATAAGTTAAGTTTACTATCTTACATTATTACAATTCTACAAAGTTATTAATTAATAAAATCAAATAAATTTGCAGCACTGACCTCTGAGACCTTCCTATTAATGCCTACTTCTTGTTATATAATGTTTAGCACAATTATCCTCTTTTGGTAAATCATTTGTTGCTCTGGTGCTATTTTAATCATTAAGTTATTATAATTAACAAAAAATCATAACAAGATGTAACTAAAAAAAGAAAAACTGGTATAGTATCTATACATGTTTATAAGGGTTTTTCAATAACTGAAGACATATAATAATAATATAAAGTATCACAGCCTGGATCAGAAATGGAAACATTCCAGACTGTATTATAAAACACATTTCCGAGAATAAACAACACAGAATAAGATAGCGAATTGCCAATGGACACCATGGATGCATGATCAATATCTCCCTTATATCCTCCCCCACTAAATCTCACCCCCACCTCAATTTTCCACGTTGTTTCGAAGAAAGACGGAGTGAAGAGGCAAAGAGCATAGAACACAGCCGCAGGGAAGGATACTCAGGACTCTCTAACTAAGCTATGAATATTTACAAGATATATTTTTTTTCAAAGTTATATACATTTTAAATGTTAATTTTTAGATAAAATTTTTCACATTTATTCTTTAGTGATTCTAAAGATAAACGGTTCTAACACGAAGAAAACAGTTAAAGGGTTCTTGTTTGATATTCATCCTACAAACCAAGGGAATCCAAGTAAAAGTTCCTGGTTGATATGAATATATGAGGGGTGACAATAGGTATTCCCCTTAAAAATGCTGTATAACAAGCAATCGATTATGTTGGCGCTTCGACGGTTTATTATCTTTCCCATTGCAAGGATTTTCCTTCTATAGAGCTCTTGATTTTTACCACTTCAATCTGTAATGTGGACAGTTTTCCGTCATCCATTCGCAATAACACAGGAATCTCTATACGTGTTGGCCTACTGTGTCCCAATCCTGATTAATGTGCTCTTGGTTTGTTTGACACATACATAGCTTGCCCAAAGGGACTGTAGAAGTAACTTGGGATGGGTATTCCACTTTCACAGCCTTCAGTACATTTTTTTCAAAAAAGATCGATGTTATAAATTGATGAACACAGGTACGCAATCACATATGGTGAGCCTGACACAGCAACTTTTTATGGTTTATCAGAAGTCCTCGCACCTAACATGGCAATAGATGAAATACTGTCGTCTGTCCTGAACTCTGGGACAACACCGACGAGATGTTCCTCGATGTCTTTGTCTAGTAGAGTCAATCCGAAACCAACACAAAAATATCTCGGCAGTTATTTGAATCAGGGAAGATTTCCAGATTATAAAAAACATGGCATATTATCTAGTCTAAGATTATTAATTTTCATCATATAATAACTGTCTGGAAGCGAAAAAATGACGTAGAGTAAACTAAGTCATTTTCACCCTCACTATTTCTCAACTGCACTTATTGATTTGGGGAAATCAGAAGTACAAATTTAATTATTGAGAAACTGACGAGTTACTATAAAAAAAAAAAACAAAATTTAATCTATATACAAATTAAATTTGTACTTTAAAATTCATTTGCTTCAAAATAATTGCTTGGAAAGTTCATGGTTGTTCATCGAAAACACACCACTCAATAAAGAAATTTTTTATTTCCCATTATTATAATTTATGATTCTTCGAAAATAGAAACAATCCAGGAAGTCTTGAAACCTGATTCTTTCTTATTTTAATTGCTATAATTATGTATATGTGTAGGCTATATCTCTTCAACTGTGAGTTCTTACTCATCCAATATTAGATTGATCAGATGAACATCGGATTATCTCCTTCAGGAACCGGACAAAATCTGTAAAATAAGTTTTTAAGCTCCGTCCGGCCCACAAACCGGCATGAATAAAGGGGGGGGATGACACGGCTCTTAGAACCGAGGGAACTGGTATATATATATATACAAGTCACATATATATATAATATATCAAGTTGTGTGAGGTAGGCGTTTGTGGATGACTCTATGCTCAATAATTATATGCACTTTGTTTGTCAAATAATAATTAACAGTATATATTTTAACATTTTGCGTATATTTTTCCTTGACAGAGGAAGGGTCTGACTTTTATTTCAACAACGACTTTTTGATTTTTAGTTATAGTTTTAATTTTTAGTCTGCAAGCATACATACAGAATCCAGACACACAAAGATCAATTTTACAAGAATCAGGTACACCAGGAGGGTTTTTTCGTCACCTTATTTAACGTGTTTGACGATCAGGCACACTAGAAACATACATTCAAACAGCTCGATAGATGAGATGTTATAGAACAATAGTTCAGAAGGAAGTTTATCTTAGGAAATTAAAGAAAACTTTAGGATTAGATTATTTTATTTCGCTTCAAAAAACAATGTAAATGAGTAGGTTGGATTTGGCGAAGATAATAAAATTTACGTTCATTTTTTCTTGCATTTCTTGAGTTTCCCACTTTCTAAAGCCAATAAAGCGTTTCAACCTTTTCTCACGACACTTACGACACTTGGTTATCAAGGACACAAGTGTGTCATTATAAACCCCGAGACAAGGTTATAAAAGACTGGTCCTTCTTCCTATGACGTACATACTCCACTGGAGTCGACATAACATTGGGGAAATCCTGGAACTGATCCTCTACTCCTAGTGCGAGAAAGATCATCTAATTGCATTTCCTCCAAGAGTTCCTCATCTTGTGGACAAAGTCTAAATTGACTATTATGCCAAATGGATCGTTTGGTACGGAATCACCTCAACACCTCTCCACTTATTTGAAAAAGGTGGAATTCTAGTTTCCGAGACAGGTGAAGAACCATTTCACGCCCGACGGGGATATATGAAAGAATTACTATTTGCGGGCTGAAGACATAAATCAGTCCCTTCGAGACTGGAAGAACTCATCTGAGTCAAAAATGTTGACCAACTCGTTCCGGCGAGAATCCCCACAACAATCTCTCTCCGACAGATCCATAGATCCTCAGAGAGATGCAGGGAGAATTGTCCTTTTTCCATAAAGAAAGACGGTGGATCGATGTAGAAGCGACACGATTTATAGCTCAATGTCCTTTTTCTACGTAAACTTGCAAACTCTAGAGGTCTTCATAATCCATAGTTGACCCTTGGCAGGAGAAGGACAGAGGGTATAAATCTAATAGGTGTATGCAATGTGAAGCATATCATGATAAATCTAAAACAGGGTACGTATTTCGCATGTTGACCCCCAGGTACTACCATGATCGATGAGGCGAACTTCTACAGCTCATATTTATAACTAAGAAGGAAGAAAAGAGTGCGGCATTCCATTAGTAGTAATTAATACTAACACTCGTCCGAAAGAAATGGAGAAGAATGACAACACAAATTACTACGCTGACGGCCATCACAACTACATCCAAGCTTTGTGACCCAGGGAGTTCGTAAGGGTTCAGAAGACAACTGAGGAACAAACTCCTCCATACTCATATTGAGGTTTTCTCCCGGATCCCAAGCAGTTGCCTCTATTACAGAAGTTAATTCTGGCAATTGAATATACTCACTTACAGAGATAGGATTAAAAGTTAAGAATCCCTCAAAAGCTTCAGGCTTCCTCCTCCAGGGAATCATCGCTATTAGTGAACAATAAGGTATCAGCGATGGACTCTGACTCATAAGAATTAGCTGAATCAGTCTCAGATCGATGGATTCAGGAGAATTTTCATCCTCCCCATCCAACAAACTTTCCTCGTCCGAGAAAAATGCATCACTAATTTCTTTATTTCTAGTCAGGTATTTTCGTAAATAACCAGGAATCTCAATCCACTCTCTTAAGTGGGAGAAATGGACTTTTTGAGTTCTACTGGGGGGATTAATATTTCTCTGTATGACATATGACACCCTATTCGGGTTCACGTCAACAACAGTAAATGGCCCTTCCCACCTATTATGAAATTTAAGAGCAGTACTTGGCCCAGTTCGTATTACTTTACGAGCTACTTTTTGACCCACCTTGAAAGGTTTAAAAATTGACGACTGCCCTCTTCCCAATTGGGTGAAAAGTGTGCAACTGACATGAGCTTTGTAGTAAATAATCAGACTGGGTACATGTCAATGCACTTATGATAAGTATTATTATAAGATTAAATAGAGGAAGACAATCTTCATCCCAGTAGCGGTTGCTCCAAGAACTAAACATTTAGAGTTGAATTAAACTCGATAAATCGCTTGGACGACACCGTTACTCAGGGGGAAGTGGATATCTCACATGTTTAATGTTGTTTTTGTAACACTTGTTGGAATATCTGGGAAGTAAATTCA
>JABUQX010117631.1:7500-10000 GCA_015478945.1 Trachelipus rathkii
TAATAATAATAATAATAATAATAATAATAATAATAATAATAAATAATAATAATAATAAATAATAATAATAATAATAATAATAATTAATAATAATAATTAAGAATATGAACAATAATGTAATACACAATAATATTGAACGCCCTGATGACATATTTCCACAGTAATCGTCATGAATGTAGTAAACATTTAAAGTTAAAATAATAAAACTATTATTACGCATTATAATATTATTTATATGAGAGCAGAGTATATATATATATATATATATATATATATATATATATATATAGAGTATATATATATTATATATATATATAAAGTATATATATATATATATATATATATATATATAGATATTATTATATATATATATATATATATATATATGCATATATATATATATATATATATATATATATGCAGTATATATATATATATATATATAGTAGAGGAAGATATATATATATACATTTATATATATATATATATGATATATATACATATATATATATATATAGCAACTTTCTTCCATATAATATGATGACATTATACCACTATTTAAACATGCAATGAATTTGTCTAAAGTAAACTTGACCCTCAAGTTTACTTTATCAAATATAATTATCAAACATGATGCAAAGTGAACAAATGATTACACTGAACAAAAATTTGTTGAATCTTAACTTTACAATGTTTCATCCTTAATTTTAACATAGCTAGATTTTTGTTGAGACATTGTTAAAGATGAACTGCGTGGGTCCATCACACCCTCTCTCACCGACCCATGCTTTACAGCTTTATAGGTTTAAGTATCGTTTGAGCACCCATTTTCATGAAAATAACTTAGTAAAGATTCTTATTACCTAACATCAGGATACTGGAACTAGAAGAAAAAGATGTTAGCGGATTACTTAATGTATGTTACATCAAACATTAAGCTAGAATGGATACAGAGTCCGTATAACAGTTGTTGCGATAGTAGTAGCAGTAAGAGTAGTAGTAGTAGTAGTAGTAACAGTGATAGTAGTAATGGTAGCTGTAGTAGTAGTAGTAGTAGTATTTTGGAATCTATATGCGACACATAAACTATTATATAGCACAATTAAATAATATGTTTAAAGTTTTCCATTACACAGCATCGTACGGATGAAAAATAGATTAAAACTAATATTATCTCGTATCAGTGGAGGATTGTATGATAAGATGTACATATAGAAAGATAACTATAGAAGAATAAGAATAAGAGGGGGAAAAACAATAATGAATAAGAAGAAGAAGAAGAATAAGAAGAAGAAGAGAATAATTTCAACTACTTTCAATGTATAATAGTTATATTGGTAGCAGCTGTAGTAGTATATAGTGGTAGTATAGTAGTAGGAAGTAGTAGTAGTGCAGTAAAGATATAGTGAAGGCTGAACATGATAGTTAAAAAGAAGAAGAATAAGAATAAGAAGAAGAAGAAGAATAAAGAAGAAGAAGAAGAAAAAGAAGAAGAAGAAGAAATAAATAATAGCGAAGAAGAAGGGAAGAAGAAGAAGAAGAAGAAGAAGAAGAAGAAGGAATAATAGTAAGAAGAAGAAGAAGAATAAGAAGAAGAAGAATAAGAAAGTAAGAATAAAGAATACACAATAATAAGAACAAAGAATGTTAGCGAAGAAGAAGAAGAAGAAGTAGAAGAAGAAGAAAAACAGAGGAAGAAAAGAAGAAGAAGAAGAAGAATAATAATGTAATAGTAAAGAAGAATATTATCTGTATAATAGTTATAAATATAGTAGTAGTAGTAGTAGTGGTGGTGGTAGAATCACAGTGAAGGTTGACAGAACAAGAAAGCGAAGAGCAAGAAGAAGAAGAAGAAATACATGAAAATAGTCATAAAGTTACACCAATAAAATTGTAGTAGAAACTTATGTATAAATAAAATAGAATGTCACTAGAATAAGTCGCCTATTCATTGAGATCTTACGATTATTGCTTAAACATGGCCTTAAATAAATGTTTTGATAACAGGTTTGTTCGAACAAAGCCAAGCGTCCGCTTATTTGTTTAGCATCATCCTGCCTGTGATCGATCCATTTCTTCCAATCACAGCGATAAGTTTATCGTTTTATGCTTGTATTATCTTATATCTCAACTGTATTTAAATGATCTATGTATTTAGTTCGTTGTAGTTATAAGGTTGTGTCTTCTATTAAAGACGCGACCTGTCTTAACATATACACCTGATATAAGATATATCATGGTGATATCCCTGGAAGCAGTGTTTCGTTCATATATAAAAGAAATTCTAATGGCTTTGAATATTTCACAGGATTTCATCACTCGACATATTCTAGAGGCAAGCGTGTCTTTATGAGTGTGGAAGAATTTCTTAGTATATGTAAACACGCTGAAGCTTGGTCTATGTTAAACTATAATTCAATGAAGGTTTTAAACCAGCCTGAAACAGTCATTAGTAGAAGCGATGGTAAGCAGCTCACTTTAGCTTTTTCCAAATATCTAA
>JABUQX010117631.1:12500-15000 GCA_015478945.1 Trachelipus rathkii
GAAGACAGCTACGGAAGGCGGAGCAAAGAAGGATTAGTTGGTTGGTGGAAAATATTTGAGTTAGAAGGTGTACAAAAAATAATAAATATATAAAAAATAAGTAAGTAAATAAATTTTTAAGTGATATATAATTGCGTAGAAGTTATGTTATTGTTTAGTATAGGTTTGTGTTTATTAATGTATAAAGATTCAAGAATAAGTAAAGACGGAGAGTGAGAGGTGGAAGCTAAAATCTTGAAATGTTGAAATAACAGAGGTGTGGCACAAGACATAGAATGCTCCCTGACAGGAGAGGCCTCCTTCACCGAGAGAGGACACAAGGTCCTATGGCTAATGCCCATATGCTCGCATGCCCTAGATCTGAGTAGTCTTATGGTGGAACCTATATAGGTGCCTCGCTCACAGCGAGGACATGTGTATTTATAGACCACACCAGATCTGAACATGACAGGCAACTGATCTTTGAAATGAAAGAGAGAACCAATCCTAAGGGAGTTAGACAAAACAAGATTAAAACGGATGTGAGGAAAGAAACGGTTCAGGGTCTGCTCCAGATCTCTCCTCAAAGAGACAGAAACAGGCCCCACATATGGAAACTTGAAGAATAGTGACTTTTTTGAAACAGTAAGGGTTTGTTGTTTAGGTTGATAGATATTATAAAGGTAGTCGTGAATGATCTTGTAAAAGAAAACTTTAAAAATAATTGTTTTCCTTCCGATTTCTTTTACAAGATCATTCACGACTACCTTTATAATATCTATCAACCTAAACAACAAACCCTTACTGTTTCAAAAAAGTCACTATTCTTCAAGTTTCCATATGTGGGGCCTGTTTCTGTCTCTTTGAGGAAAGATCTGGAGCAGACCCTGAACCGTTTCTTTCCTCACATCCGTTTTAATCTTGTTTTGTCTAACTCCCTTAGGATTGGTTCTCTCTTTCATTTCAAAGATCAGTTGCCTGTCATGTTCAGATCTGGTGTAGTCTATAAATACACATGTCCTCGCTGTGAGCGAGGCACCTATATAGGTTCCACCATAAGACTACTCAGATCTAGGGCATGCGAGCATATGGGCATTAGCCATAGGACCTTGTGTCCTCTCTCGGTGAAGGAGGCCTCTCCTGTCAGGGAGCATTCTATGTCTTGTGCCACACCTCTGTTATTTCAACATTTCAAGATTTTAGCTTCCACCTCTCACTCTCCGTCTTTACTTATTCTTGAATCTTTATACATTAATAAACACAAACCTATACTAAACAATAACATAACTTCTACGCAATTATATATCACTTAAAAATTTATTTACTTACTTATTTTTTATATATTTATTATTTTTTGTACACCTTCTAACTCAAATATTTTCCACCAACCAACTAATCCTTCTTTGCTCCGCCTTCCGTAGCTGTCTTCTGCTTATTCTATTTTTCTATTTAGATAGCTTCTAGTCTCCTGACCAGCTCAGACTAAGGTAAATATGTGCATTGTCTTTGATTTTAATTTCCTTTTAAGTTATTATTATTATTATTATTACACATTATTATTATTATTATTATTGTTTATTATTACATTATTATTATTATTATATTATTACATTATTATTAGTTATTATGTACATTATTTCCAGATTTATTATTACATTATTATTATTAAATGTCCCCCTAGTAGCCTTTTCTTATCTAATATTACTTTATTAACATAAAGATAACACAAACGATACAATATTTTGAAGGAATAAAATTTTTGATTTGATTTGATTTATTTTAGTTTCTAATTTGTCATTATTATTTATTATTATTATTATTATTATTTTTAATATTATTATTATAATTATTATTATTTTTAATATTATTATTATTATTATTTTTAATACTATTTTTTATTTTTAATATTATTATTATTATTTTTAATACTATTTTTATTATTATTATTATTATTTTTATTATTACTATTATGTTTTATACTATTATAATTATTATTTTTAATATTATTATTGGAATTTTATTTTTTGGTGTTCTTTTATTATTATTATTATAATTTTTAATGTTATTATTATTATTATTATTTTTATTAATATTATTATTATTATTATTATTATTATTATTATTATTATTATTATTATTATTATTATTATTATTATTATTAGTATGCTAATTTTGGTCCGTCCATGTACTTATATTGTATAAATTATTCTAATTTTTAATGTTAAAATTTTTAATTTTTTAGACCTGATGATGGTCCCAGTTGGTACCGAAACGTTGTCAACTTAATAAATGTTCAGATTCTTTCTCGCCATATGCTTTATCCTCCGTATAAAGTTTGACAGAAAACAATATATTTATATATATATAAATATATATATATTTTCTTTATATATATATATATATATATATATATATATATATATATATATATATATATATATATATATATATATATATATATATATATATATATATATATATATATATATATATATATATATATATATATATATATATATAT
>JABUQX010117631.1:27500-31421 GCA_015478945.1 Trachelipus rathkii
TTGTCTCCACAATACTCATATAGCAAATCTTATAAGCAAGGCGAGACAAATAGCAAAAGCAGCACGTACCCCAAAATTAATGGAAGTTGGAAAGTGGCAATCTTAGATCAAGAGACAAGATAGGGAAGTACATATCTTATGCTCGAAAGGCTTCTGCAACTAAAAGACTATATTAGTATGATAGCTGCCGGTACTCCTGAACTTTCTCTCTCCATAATCAGTGGGAACAAATCGAAACCCCAAAGATTTATTATTAAAACACTCCATATTTACAACAAAACTATTCACTCAGAAGACTTGACTGCAGTAAAATTTTTATAGAGAAGAGATTTTCAAAAATGACACAAAAAATTATATGGAAAGAAGGGAAAGAATGTTAACTGAAAATAAAATATTTTTGTCGGCCATCTTTGTCGATCCACAGTTCAGAATCTTCATAGGGAAATTATATTTTGAAGTTATAATTCAAAAAAAAATATTACAATATTCATGTTTTTACTTTATGATGCGGAGGAATTTTTAGACATTTTACCCAATGTAGACTCATAATTTTTTTCAGTTGTAACGTGAAACTTGGTTCGTTAGGTTGTGTTTCGTTTTAGTCTCAAAAATGCAGTTTTATTAAATGAAAATGAAATAAAATTATTAGCGTAGGTAGACTTTGTCCATTATATATATATATATATATATATATATATATATATATATATATATATATATATATATATATATATATATATATATTCAAAATATTTAGTTTTTTTAAAAAATATTTAATATAAAAGTGATTTTTAAATAATTATTTAAAATATTTCGAACATTTGAATAATGTCCGTTAACACTTAAATTCATTGTTAGTATCATATATTAGCAATATATTAAAAAAAAGCAAAAAAAAAAAAAAACTTAGTGAGTATATAAACATAACAGGTCCTATATATATATATATATATATATATATATATATATATATATATATATATATATATATATATATATATATATATATATATATATATATATATATAAAATAGATATATATATATATATATATATATATATATATATATATATATATATATATATATATATATATATATATATATATATAAAATCCTTCTGCTCGAGAAATTTAACGCAATGGCAACTTTGCTCATAAATCATGTCAAATTCAGTTTTTCTCAGAAGTTATTTTATTAATTAATTGAGTTCTACGTAAAAAGATTTCATGCATATTAGGTTTAATTTTAACTCTTGAACCTATATATTATTCATTCTTATAATATAGTTGAAGAAATAAAAATAATAATAAATAAAAATAAGCCTTAATTGATTTTAAAAAGAATAAAAATTGAAGAAATATTTTCAAGGAACGTTTTTTGTATTTATTTGCAATTAAATACACACAGAATGTTATAAATTTGTTATGTAAAAATGTGCTTTAATACTTATTTCGTTGTCTTTATTAATATGGCTATTTAAAAGATAAAGTAAATGCTAAACTTTGAGTTAATTTAAGAAAGAATATATGGCTCAAATGTGTTATCTGCTTCCAGTTAAGCTCGAGTCAATTTTTTTTCATAACTTACGTTTTCGAATAAATCCAAAATCAAGAGAGCGCAGGTGCCAGAAGCATGTTTTTTTTTTCTTAGGCAATTCAAAGTGAAAT
The DNA here is from genome assembly GCA_015478945.1 of Trachelipus rathkii. Taxonomy (NCBI): domain Eukaryota; kingdom Metazoa; phylum Arthropoda; class Malacostraca; order Isopoda; family Trachelipodidae; genus Trachelipus; species Trachelipus rathkii. The sequence continues at coordinate 29,170 of JABUQX010117631.1, forward strand.
AAACTATAAATATAAAAAAAATTAAAAACACAGATTCCTTATCACATTCTCCATTCATGAACATGGAAACGTTCACTCACATTCCTCAAGCCAAAGAAACGTCTTCCTTAAATTCTTATTCTTACAACTAATTATACTAAAGCACAAAATTGAACACCATGAAAAGTAAATCAGGTGTTACACCATGCTAATGAAAAGTTATATAGCTAGTATGTCTAAAAACAAAAGTATATTATGTCCCACTGATTAAAACTTTACGGTATATATGTTCTATATTAATATAGACATATAAAAGTTTTTATGGTAATTTTTATATTCAATAATCGAAAGGTCTTAATTATAATTGTGATTAGCATGTACAGTTAACAGCATATATTGTTGGACATATATATATATACATACAGTTCAATGTAATCCGCCATTTTAATTTATTCGTGAAATTTGTAACCAATTATAGAAAAACGAAAACCACGCCCCTTTTTCACAGTAGGTTCAAAATAGTTAAGAGAAATGGGCATATAATGAAAAGAGAATCATGTTCGGTATGACGTCATCAAAATGTAGAAATACTTAAAAAACACCTTTGGATTTGGTTGAAATAAAATATTTCCAGATATTTTAGGTTATAAATATATTCCTAAAAAGGTTTGAATTCCTGTTATTACATGAAGTGCAATGGTTAAAATATATATATAATATATATATATCTATATATCTATATATATAATATATATATATTATATATATATATTATATATATATAATATATATATATATATAATATATATATATATATTATATATATATAATATATTATATATAAATATATATATATATATATATATATAGTATATATATAATATATATATATATATTATCTATATATAATATATAAATATAAAAAAATTATTATATATATATATATTATATATATATATATATATATATATATATATATATATATATATATATATATATATATATATATATATATATATATATATATATATATATATATAGGCACTACTCTTTTAAAAGGAAGTTACAAAAAAAAGACATTATATCGCTGAATCGCCGAACACTACTGCAGTGTCACGTGTTAGCTAAAACTCCAATAGAAAGAGCGCAAGAGTTGCCAGAAAGCCTGCATTTTAATTTTAATTTGAATTTTTTCCTTTTTTTTATTAAGGGGCTCGAGCCAACGGTGGGACAGAGGGGGGGTCGAAGTCCTCCCCGTCGTCCCCGCTGAGGCCGCCAAGAGGCCCTGACTCTTTTCATCTTTGCGATTTAATCTTCGGTTATTCCTTTTAGTTAAAAAAAAAATCGTTTTTTTTTATTTACTGACGCTCTATTGCTTTGAAATAATCGAAAAAAAACGATTACATCTTTCGTTCGATATATATCGGTTAACTTCCTTTTAAAGGACAAGTTCCATGGAACTTGTCCTTTAAAAGGAAGTTAACCGATATATATCGAACGAACAATGTAATCAATTTTTTTTCGATTTTTCCAAGGCAATAGTGCGTCAAGGTTGCCAATAAGTTTTTTTTTTTTTTTTAACTAAAGGAATAGCCAAGGTTAAATCGCAAAGATGGAAAGAGTCAGGCTCTCTCGGCCTCGGCGGGGGACGACGGTGAGGGGGGGACTTCGTCCCCCCCTCTGTCCCTCCGTCGGCTCGAGCCCCTTAAAAAAGAATTAAAAAAAAATTAACAATATAAAAATATTTCGATTTATAAAAAAAGCAACTTGTGGAAACTCTCGCGATCTTTCTATTTGGAGTTTTAGCTAACACGTGACACTGCAGGGCTGCACGCAGCAGAGCGTGGAGTGCAAGTAAATGCGGTCTGCTTTATTGTAACTTCCCATATTTACAAGCCATAATGTTCCATATCATATATAATATTATATAATATATATAATATACTATATATATATAATTATATAAATATATATTATATAATATATTATATATTAATATATATATATTATATATAATACTATATATAGTGTTGTGCTGTGTATAATGTGGTGGTGGTTGCAGGCATAGAATATCTGGTAGTTGTACAATCACCCTTGCCTAAAGTAGACTACCTGTGAAATAAATCAACTAGCTGCTTCGTAAGAGGATGACTTAAATGAAGATCTACTAAACATTAACCTTAAAAAATGTAGGGTACTACAAGGTTGTAATTTAGACTTTCTATTACTATATGGAGCTTAAAGTTTGATGTATAATATTGGAAATTAATATT
>JABUQX010117632.1:0-22500 GCA_015478945.1 Trachelipus rathkii
CGGTACTTCAGTTCAGTCAATTTGGTGTTTAACCGTTTCTAGCATTTATCGTGAAACGCTTTCGCGCGTTTTAATTCACCGCTTCAATTATTATTATTATTATTATTATTATTATTATTATTATTATTATTATTATTATTATTATTATTATTATTATTATTATTATTATTATTATTATAAAAATCTTTTTCACTGAACTGGCCACGTGACTCTCTTTCTAGTAAAAGCAAATTCCTTTCTTCTTTTGAATTGAACCGGAAGATTAAAAAATTTCCATCAACATAAAGGGGAATAAAAATTAATTGTAGAATGAACGAAAGATTTCTTATAATATTTTGCGGAGGTGCGTGCGTTCAAACGGCATTCCCAGGTGTTCGAATCCGAGAGAGAAAACGAAGAATTTGCTTTTCTTTTAAGGATCTGCCTGTGAATTTGTGGAATTTGAAGGTGGCTTAAACAGCCAAATGTTCTAAATCTCAACTCCTTTACAATCTTGAGTAATAAAAGCAGATGAAAATATATTTTTATTTTCTTTTACCTTCTTAGATCGATTGAAAGAAACTTCTTTGTCATTTCTAGAGGACTTAAGAAAATATTTTTCTTCCATAAACACAGTTCAATAATAGAAAGTTGGAATGTAGACATTCCACCTAACTTAAATTAGTTCAGATTAATTGCTATACCAAACTCTCCCTCTATATAAAGAATCCATCAACAAAGTTACGGATGTTTTATATTTAAAATTTTACTAATTACTTTGCTCTATATATATATATATATATATATATATATATATATATATATATATATATAACATATATATATATATATATATATATATATATATATATATGCTCTTCTTCTTCTTATAACTCTCATATATAGATATATATATATATATATATATAATTATATATATATAAAAATATAATATATATATATATATATATATATATATATATATATATATATATATATATATATATATATAATATATATATATATATATATATATAAGCTTATATATTTATCTACAAAATATGAAGCACAACTTGATGTTTCAATATATAACAACTTATATACTCCTCCACTCCATATATATCACCTCTGCTGTATATATAGCTGAACGGTTATTTTTTTTGACTACGTCACTTACTGCAATTTCTAAGTTTGAGCCATATAGTGCAGTTCCCGATCATCTACAATAATCAATTTAGAGTGGAGCATATATAGTTCGGAAAAGTATCTGGATTAAATTGTTTTGACTCCAATCAGTTTTATTTTTAATTTTTTTAACTCAAGAAAAGCCCAAGGGTAAGCCACCAAAGATGTGTAGAGGTGAGGTCTCTCACAGCCTTCCAGAGAGAACGACTGGTGAGACTATTTTCCCTCTCGAGGAGGGTCTCCAGAGCCCCAGCTCTTTGGTATTTGGAGTGTCGGGGGGTTCCTCCGCCCCCTCCCTACAGGGGTATGGAAAGCAATCCCCACTCTGTGTCCCTGTAAACCAGAGGCTTTCCTAATTTTTTGTCTTTGTAATAGCTTCCCATACACTGATTAATATGTGAAATTAATTTTCTCTCCAAATTAATCATACTTTTTCAGATCTTTCATATTGATTTTGTTTTATAAATAAACTTTATAATATTTAGTTAAATATGTAATTGGTTTTCTGTAAGTATCAAATACTTTTTCAGAGATATTTTGTTTTGAAATGCTTTTTTATATAAATGTAGTTTTTAAAGGTATTTAAAAATATTTCCTTTTTAGATGTAAATAAACTTACTTAAATTCGTATTAAATATGAGATCCGCTCAAAATATAAAAAAATCCAGCCTTGACTTGGAATCATGCTTCTCATTTCAGGGAGATATTTTATGATATCTCTTTCATATATCTCTACTATATATATCTCTATCTATATATATATATATATATATATATATCATATATATATCTCTCTCTATCTCTCTATCTCCTCTATATATATCCCATATATATATATCATATATATCAAAATACTTTCTGAAATTCAGCTTTACCAGTTTCAGATTTATGATAATAACTCTTGAGTGATTCTTCCACTTTTTCAGGTCCAGATCAGGGGCCTCATAAACAGTGTGCCAGAAAACAATTGGCATCGACCACGACAAGCTAAAGGTACGGCAAACCTATGAAAGGTGCTCTATTCAATAGGAATAAGGACCGCCTATGGCAGGACAGATACCTCAGCCACGCATCTCAACAATACTCTGCAGAAGGTTAAGATTCCACAGGACCCATCAGCAAGGAGGCCACTCTGAATCGGAGTTTAATTTCTTATGAATGTAAATACCACCGATTAAACCATGAGTTCCAGATGCATGAATCTAAAAATAACTCCTTGGTGGGTTCTTCTTCACCCGAGGTCAGTCCCAGCCTCAGACATTGTGCCCAAGCAGTGGTTGCCACTCTCTGACCACAACAGGCTGGCCACCACTAACCCTGTGAAAAAGTAGTTATTCGTAGAGGGAATAGGATATATGGCAGGATAGATGCCTCAAAGCCGCATCTCCGCCTCAGTTCGGGTAAACACGGGACCATGTGAGGACCACTCTGAATCAGGAGTATATAATTTGTATTGAGTGTGTGCTGCAATTAAGGCAGTTCTTGATTTGGCCATAAGATAAAGGAAATAAACTCTAACTTGAGTGATTCTTATTCACTTACCAGGAGATTAGATCAGACCCTCGCGAGACGGTATACCATATATATTTTCCAGCAGTCATCGCTACAGTTCCCGGTTTCATAACGAGCATTTTATATATCTATAATATATATATATATATATATATATATATATATATATATATATATATATATATATATATATATATATATATATATATATATATATATATTCTATATACTATATATATATATATATATAATTATATATATATATATATATATATATATATATATAAATATATATATATATATACTATATATATATATATATATATATATATATATATATATATATATATCTATATATATATATATACTCTATCCATCCATAATTATATACAACTCCCTGACAAATACATTCAAAATTTGCTCTTAAGATTTAACTGAAAGATGCTGCTTATATCAGGTGGCATGCCTTCTTCTTAATTTTCTTGTTATGCCCCCTGGTCTCTCGTCCGTGCTCTACTATGAAGAATTTATTGGTCTACGTATTATCAATAGATGTAAAAATTTTGTAGACTTGTATCATGTTCCCTCTGAATCGCCTTTCTACAGAAAACATTTGTTAACTCAGCTAGCCTCTCCTCATGGCTTTTTACCCTCAAAGGCCCAAAAGGAAATCCATCCATAATTTGCTCACAAATTTTAATCTATCTAACATATTTAAGTCTTTCTTTAAATAAGGGCTAAACTTATTACTATCTCTATTACTGACTAACATGCCTTCTAGCCCATACAGTTTACTTATCTTCCTTTGCTCTTGCCAAAACAACCTTTACGATTATTATACTTAACATCCTTATTAGCTTTATTTCTTGCTTCCAAACACTTATTAGCTACTTTCAAATTACTGCTTATAATCACACCTAAATCTTTTTCTTGGTCCACAGACTCAAGCCAATCCCCATTCATATCCTAGTTTAAAAACTTTTATTTGAGTAACACCAGTGAAAAACCTTACACTTTTACTATTAAAATTCAATTGCCACTTATCTGCCCACCTTAAAAGTTACGGTCATTTTTGAATCTTTGTATATAAATTAATCCTAACAGAGGTTCACACTTTGGTATCATCTGCAAACTTAGAAACCTCTTGCATTTTAAGTCCCTGGTCTAAATAATCTATATATATGAGGAACAATAGTGGCACAAGCTCTGAACCCTGTGGGACACCACTCTTCACTATTTCCCATGATGGCTTATTGCCATTTAGTTGTACACACTGTTTTCTATTCTACAACCACTCTTAAATCAATAAAAGTACCCTCACTATCATCAATATGTGGAACCTTATAAAGCTTTATATATATATATATATATATATATATATATATATATATATATATATATATATATATATATATATATATATATATATATAATAAAATATATATTTTATATCTATATATGTATATATATACTACTATATATATATATATATATATATATACTCTTTTATATTTATCTATATATATATATATATATACTATATATATATGTAATATGCTATATAAATAATAATAATAATAATAATAATAATAATAATAATAATAATAATAATAATAATAATAATAATAATAATAATAATAATAATAATAATAATAATAATAATTAATACACTTTTCAAGTAGTTTCCTATTAAATACTTAATTTATTTAACAAAAAACTTAAATTTTTGCCATATCTATTTTAATTGTTTAAGCGTTTTTCATAATATCAAATAGGGGTTCAGCGACAAATTTAGAGATGACTTTTGTATGTTATATGATTATACATTTTTTGCGCAATTTGATTGGTTGAGAGATGTGGACATTATATAATAATAATGATAATGTGCTCGCAATTGATCCAAACATATTTAAAGATTACTGGGCATGTTATATTAATATTAATTCATTTTAATTTATTATCTTTTTATAAATATATATTATATATATATATATATATATATATATATATATATATATATATATATATATATATATATATATATATATATATATATATATATATATATCAATACACTCTCTCCACTATATATATATATATATATATATATATATATATATAACATTTATATATATATATATATATATATATATATATATATATATAATGAAAATGAAAATAATAATGAAATTTTAAAAAAGGATTGAGTTATTTTTATCTCATCTGGTCAGTCATCTCCGCATCAATAGATGACTGGACGCTTCGCCACTGATATATATATATATATAGAAATATATAATAAAATAAAATAATAATAATAATAATAATAATAATAATAATATAATAATAATAATAACAATAATAATAATAATAATAATAATAATATATATAATATAATAATAATAATAATAATAATAATAATAATATAGGTTTTCTACTAATATTAATATAGAATAAAGAGAATAATCATAATATGTATATCTAATAATAATAATAATAATAATAATAATAATAATAATAATAATAATATATGATTTTGTCGCTTTTTCAAGCCTCCTAAATGTATTTCTGTCTACAGAAGAAATTTTCTGTAGTGTTATCCTGGAATAAAATAAAACTATTGATTTAAAAACAGTACCAAGCTTTCAGTCTTACTTCGAAGGACATTTTCAAGAATAGGTTTATTTGCACATATTTACTAACAATTTTGATAATATAAATATTGTTTAAACTAATAACAAAAATAAATAAACAAAAAATTAATAATTTTAAAAAGTTGGAAAAGTTAACATTTTTTGAGTTTTATTAGATAAAAATGTTTAATAAATTGATGAAGTGATTATATTTTAGCATGTTTATTACTGGTTTATTTTTCCTTAAGAGCAATGATTCGAGGTGCAATTCATAAAAATCTTTCTTTCTTATTTATGATGGAGAAGCCCTCTTTTATCCTGTTTTATCGGGATTTTGTGGTGTTCTTTCTTAATATGTGTTGAAATATTTTACTCGGTTTATACTTATGCTGCGACATTCTAATGTTGAGCGTATTCGTTTTGTTTTCAATATAAGCGGCGTTACATCCTCTTTCAGAATCATTTAAATAATTACACAAAGTACTACTCTCACCATCCAGCGACGAGTATAGAAGCACGAGCTCAGTTTCAATGGCTTATGGTAAGATCTTAATAAGCTTCTTCCGTCTTTTGCTTTAATATGTTCTTTCAAAATTAATTTTAATTTGTTTTCTTCTCTTTTTCCCCGGAAGCTAATATTTTCAGTTTTATAATATACTTAGAGCTTATCTTTTTCATTTTCGTTGATAGTATTGGCGAATAAATTATTTAAAAAGTGTGCTTTATAGTTTTCTCTATAATAATATGCTAGCAGGAGATTGTGTTTATCTGATTCTTTGTTATTCTTTAAATTTCTATATCAAAAAGGGTTCAATCAGACGATATCTTAAACGCTCGGTGAACTAAAGTCTTTATGGTAGTAATTTTGTAGTTTAGGGGAGTGAAGGAGTCGAAATTCAAGTATGTTCCCTTATCTGTAGATTTAACGTAGACACTTCTATCAATTTTTCCATCCTCTTTAATTTTAATGTTAATGTCTAAGAAATTAATATAGTTATTTTTTGTCCTTTCAAAAGTAAATTTCAAACCACTGAGATCTTCTATTTTGGATTTGAACTCTTGAACATGTTCTGGGTAGCTAAATACTACAAAGATGTCGTTTACGTATCGAACGTAAAAGATAGGATTGAATGGGGCGTTTTCATTAAAAATTTTGGTTTCCACCGATGACATGTAGAAATCTGCAAAAGTTGGTCCTAAAGGTGATTCCATTGAAACACCATTATTTTGAAAATATATTTTACCATTGAAGCTGAAAGGTGTTTTCGTAGTACATATATAAAGTAAACTTTTGAGGATGTCTTCATTTATGGATGGTGGGGTTTTATTTCATGATGATAAACATTTTCTAATATTATGTTAATAGTTTCAGATATAGGAACATTCATTCGTGAAAAGACTTTTTCAACATTCAGAGATATAATTTTGTTAACATCGAAAGAATTAATGTTGTTTAGTTTTTCCAAAAACTCATCTGTTGATTTAACTATAAATTTTTCGTTAAGATATGGTCTAATTAGGTTGTTTATATATTTTGAGATATCATGAGTCACGGTACCAGTCATACTTACCATCGTTCTTAAGGGTGGGTTCTCAGTGTCCTTGTGAACCTTTGGTAGGCCATAGAGGTGTCCATTATTGTATGATCCAATTCTTCTTATTTTATGTTTAATGTTAATGTCCGTGATCTTGCTTGCAAGGCAATTAATGGTCTTTTTAACCTCCTCTGTTTGACTTTTTATGCATGGGGTGAATTTTGTTTATCACTAATGATGGTGTTTAGCTTTTTAATGTAATCTTCTTTATTCATAACTACTATCCTACCTCCTTTATCAGGTCTTTGCGTAACTATGTAGTTGTTATGCTTAAGGGATTTAATAGCATCTTTTAATTCGTTGTTTAAAGGATCTTTAAAAACTTCTTCTAGGGAAATGTAATCCAAAGGTTTTTAATTTAGTTTTAAAATCGTTTAAAACTAAATTAAAAACCTTTAGATTACATTTCCCTAAAGAAGCTTTTTTAAAGGTTTAAAGCTGTGCTGGTATGCCCTATCTGTTAATCTATTAGTCGTGTAACCAATATACATCGACGTACAGTCAGACTCATAACATGAGAATTGATACATAACGTATTGATTAACATAAGGCATACCAGCACCGCTTTAAACCCAGTTAAATATACGAACATTTATTCACTGAACATAACAAAGACAGCAATTTTGTATTTCAAAATCATTTAAAACTTTATGTTAATGTCTGGTTTTAGATGTTTAATAAGCTGAGGCTTATTACATAAAACATCTAAAACCAGACATTAACATAAAGTTCAACGTATTGTCCCTTAAGTTAAATATAATATGAATTCCTATAATCTAAATCTAAATAATGTGATTCATTTTTAATTTTTTTTAAATCTAGCGTTAAAATAATTCTCTTTCAATTGTTAGAATCGAAACTCTGAAGATGTCCGAGGTTTACGGACGAAACCGGTCAGGATCTATAAATATAAATATGCCTCATTTTCTTTGCAAAATTATTCTCTAGATTAATAAAAATATTAAAAATTGAAATGGAATATCATGAAGGAAGAAAATATTTGAAATTGGAAGCAAAAAGTAAAACTTAAGTTAAAAAAAAAAAAGCTGATGTAGAATTTCTAAAATAATAATAATAATAATAATAATAATAATAATAATAATAATAATAATAATAATAATAATAATAATAATAATAATAATAATAATAATAATAATAATAATAATAATAATAATAATAATAATAATAATAATAATATTAATAATAATAATAAATAATAATGGTTATTTTAATAATAATAATAATAATAATATATATATATATATATATTTTTTTTTCTATAAGACAATAATAATATTATGTTTATGACCCCTAATGCAAATATTATAGGACGGGTATTACTGGAAATGTTTAAAGTGGCCTCCCCCGGAGGCCTAGTCATTGACTGACGCACCATCTCGAATATTCCTGGCTGCATTTGAATATGTTGACAAGAGTCCATCACACGTTCCCGAAGAATCTCTTCAGTATGTATAAGCCGTGCATACACAAGAGTTTTGAGATGCCACCATAGGTGAAAGTCTAGTGGGTTGAGGTCAGGCGAGCGTGCTGGCCATGATACAGGACCTCTACCAATCTATCTGACTCCTGGGAGCCCATCGTTTTAAGTAATACCTCGACCAGGCATACAAAGTGGGCGAAGCTCCATCATGCATTATCCACATGGTTTGTCTTACACGTAATGGAACATCTTCGAGCAGAGTGGGCAAGGTATCCCTTAGAAACTGCAGATAGTTTTAGTTACTCAGGAGAGAAGGAAGGACATATGGACCGACAAAATGATCCCCAAGGATTCCTGCCCATAAATTAATGCGAAACTGACGCTGATGCCTTGCTTGTACAGCTCTATGTGGGTTCACCGCAGACCATAGGTGGGTGTTATGAAAATTTGTAATACCATCTTTACCGAAGGTAGCCTCAAATGTGAAGAGTATTTGCGACATAAACCCATTATCTATGAAACGCTGCTGGAACCATCGACAAAAGGCAATGCAGGTGTACGCAAGGCACGTGGTAGTCCTCGATTGGCGGTAACAGATTGCAAATCGCCGGTCTCGCACAATCGTCGATAAATACTAGTGAACGTTGTATGAACTGGCTGTCTTCGATCTGGGTATGTATCCCGATACAACCGTGCGGCCTCCTTAGCATTGGCGTTAGCTCTTCCGTACTTAAATATCGTTTCCGCCTGTTCTTGAAACGAATACCCTTTGGTCTTCGGAAATACGTGGACAGAATTCACACATCTTTACTACCATTTCACATTAACATGGGGCGTGAGTTACAACCTTTTTGTAATTCACGGCACACTAACATTGTAGGCTGTGCCAGAATTTTTGACTTACAATTTGTACTACCCACTACCACTTCACTACTACTGCTCCTTCTACTGCTACTACACTGCTGCTGCTGCTAATAATATAATAATAATAATATATGTGTAGGCGTATATCAAGAATAATAATAATAATAATAATAATAATAATAATAAAAATAGATTTTAAATTTAAAATATCTATGAAACATACCTGTTAAAATTTGAAAGCTGGAGTTTGCGGTTTAGAATCGATTAATAATAATGGGAAATTTGTGCTTGATGCTTGGAGCACAAATATTGTATGTTAGGTCTGATGTTTGATAACGCAACAGGCATATTTTCCTGAAGATTCAACAATCTATTTCTTGTTTTGCATTTTATTGTGACCATTGCAGAGAAAGTTCCACAAATAAGATGTTGAAAATGGCAAATGGAAACTTGTGGCTTTTTCTACTAGGTTAGGATACTTCTTTTGTAGGCTAAGCCAAAAAGCAGCCGCTGATAGGTCAGTTTCTTCAAGTTTAATTTTCAGTAAAGAATCAGCGCAGAGATCATTAAATTCGTCTCTTTCAGTAGCTGTGAAATGCTAGTTCTTCAGCAATATCTGCATTGTGAAATGGGGAAATACACTCAAGATTCTTAACGGAAAGAGAAGGAAAGTATTTATCTGCATTTGCAGTTTTATTAAATGATCAAGAATAAAGGGTATTTTAGCTTTTCCTCATATTACGTTCCGAAAATTTAAAGGGATGGAGAAAATTTAGAAAATCACTTTTCTCAATTGCAGACTTCCAAGAAGTTTTCTTTCTCCCTTTCATTTTATTGGTTGAAGAAATTATTGTTTCTTGTCGTCCCTGCAATGAAGTATTTTAATCATTTATAGATTACTAAAATATCTGACAGATATGACAGCTGTTAACCAATCATCATTTTGCAGCAACCTAGGAAATGCATCATGTTTCTCTTTTTAAAATAAACTTTAGTTCTCTAAATTGGCGAGAACACTTGGGTTGGGAAGTAATCATAAATTAAATCAGCTTATATAGTATACACAATATTAATGTTAAGTAATACGCACCTTTCATATGTATATATAGAAACTTCAAATGTAGCGATTTAATGTAATTTATCATCTTCCAACCTGATTTATAACTTCAGCGAACTCTGCTAACCACAATTTTTCCCTACTATAGTGCTTCTCTGTGCAGAAGCAGTGGGTTATATATATATATATATATATATATATATATATAAACATATACTCTATATATACTATATATATATATATATAACCTGCTACTACTAGTGCTCTACCACTATATATATATATATATACCTATATTAAAGATATATATATATATATATATATATATGTTTATATATATATATATATATATATATATATATATATATATATATCTTTTTATACATATATATCTACCACACGATTTATCTGCCTATAATATTAATAATAATAATAATAATAATAATAATTTATAATAATAATAATAATAATAATATTAATAATAATAATAATAATAATAATAATAATAATAATAATAATAATAAATAATAATAATAATAATAATAATAATAATAATAATAATAATAATAATAATAATAATAATAATAATAATAATAATAATAATAATAATAATAATAATAATAAAAGTAATAATAGATTATATTAATAATAATTGGTGTAAAGCAAATATTGAATAATTTGCAACTAATTTTAATAAATTATAATCCATAAATTCCTAAGAGCATAGTAAACCTTTTAGTTTTAAAATAAGAATTTAGAAGTATGAAAAGTATTATTGAAAGAAAATTCAGAAAATAAACATTACAAATTATAAAAAGTATTAATATTTTAAATAATTCCTGTTATAATGAGCTCGAAACCTCAGTCAACAAATGGGAGTCTTTTTTTGTATAGTTTTGTTTTCCTGACAATTTTATACGATTTCTGTCGCGTGGCTCTAATTTAATCATTGAATACTAGAAGGAAATGTGAGAATACTGAGAAGAAATCTTTTCCAGATTATAATATCATTGAATTCTTTTTTTCCTTTGGTGGGGAAGGGAGGCAAAATCAATGCCCTCCTGAATAATGTTTCAATGATATATAAGAGAGAAAGAGTCTTAAAAAAATTGCTTCACACAAAGAACTTCACCATTCAAGCGATCGCTTTCGGAAAATTTTCAAATAGAATCATACCGGAACAATAATAACAAGTTATCAAAGTTCTCCATAAGTGTAAATAAGAGCTCATTTGTATGTTATATATATATATGTATATTATAATAATATATATATATATACTCTTATAATATATGTATATGTATGTATATAATATATAATATATATAATAATAATAATAACATATATATATAATATATATATAACTATCATATATTTATATATATGTAGCAATAATAATACATATATATATATATTAATAATAGCATAATAATAATAATATATAATATATATAACATATAATATATATATATAATAACCAATAATATATATAATAATAACATATATATTTATATAATAATATATATATATATATATATATATATATTAATAATATATATAACAATATATAACTACATAATATATATATATATATATATATATAATATATATATATATGTAATAATAATAATATATATATATATATATATATATAAAAAAATAATAATATATATATAATAATATATATAACTTTCTTTCTCTAATATATATGTATATAATAATAATATATAATAACAACCAACAATAATAACTTTATATATTATATTTACCAACATATATATAAATATATATATATATATATATATATATATATATATATATATATATATATATGTATATATATGTATATAAATATTTCTTTGCATAATAACAATAATAATAACTGCCATAATAACTTAATACCACCATATACTAATCGCTATATATATATATATATCACTATATATAACCATATATATATATGTATATATGTATATATATAATATTATATATATATATATCTCTATATCATCATATATCCTCATCAATTAAATATCATTAGGAAGTAATCCTGCTTATATATTATATATATAATATATATCATATATGTATATATGTATATATAATAATAATACTTAAGAAATATAACTCATTATATATATATATATATAATAATAATAACTTATAATAATAATTATAATATAATATTATAATATATATATCTTTATTTATAATATATAATATAATAACCTATAATATATATATAATATATGTAATATATATATATATATAATAATAATAATATATATATATATATATATATATATATCTTTACTATACTATATCGAACCGTTATAGCAAGGTACCAGGGAGGCCAAATTTTATATATAAATATATAATATATATATATATATATATATATATATATATATACTCCATATATAATATAATAATATATATATATATATATCTATATATATGTATATATATAGTATAGTGTTTTCAAAGGTTTGAATAATAAAAATGATAATTCACTGGCCAAATATTTTATAGATATTTCATAATTTTTAGAACAAATGTTATTTTAAAAGTGGAATAGTACGAGTAAGAATGCTTATATTATTAAAGTGTTTCCTTTTTAGCATGAAAATGAGAATTTAATATTTCTTTTTCTTTCTTAAAATCAGTTATAATATCTTTTATCGAGAGATGTTTTTGACGTGAAACATTTCCCCCGCTAATGCCTAGTTAACATAGCCCATTTCATCTTTCGTTGGAAATTGTTGACCTTAGCCACGTTTTAACATGTCGTAAAGGTGCTAAACGACCTTTCAATTGCACAAGTAGTTGATGGAAGTGTGGAAAGTACTTTGATAGCTTGTAATACTGTTGGGAAAAATGTACAATGATTTTGTAGTAATGTGCTGTAACTCATTTTCTCATCTATTTGTTCCCTATCTGAATCATTCCAGAAATTAAACAAAGTTTCTGCTTCACCAATTAGGTAGTCAATTTATATTCAGTTATAATGAGTTCAATTTTTATAAATATTCGGATGTGACAAGTTCTTATTCTCGTTTTACCTGCTGTTTAACAACAAATGTCTAACCTGAAATTTGAAACTCAGAGAAGCAGGGAAGAATCAAATACATGGAAAAGAAAATCAAACAATAATATTCGAAACATTTTAATGTGGCGGTCTGAAGTTTCTTTGGATACTGCACTTGGAAGTGAATAGTCTTGAAAAAAATTGTTAGAATTCAGTTAAAAAGAGACTACTTTGCTTTAATTTCCATCAGTTTTTAAAATATTTAGAAGTTTTCTGTGACAATGAACCTCATCAAATTTATTACTTTAGTTTGATAAATATTTCCCTGGAGACTCAAATATGAACTATATTTCCGTCATGATTATTAAACAGATAAGAAATGCAGGGACTTCCTATACTGCTGATGAAAAGCGACATGCTACGTTCGTGTGGCTTGCGTTACATCTGGATCAGATGAAATTTTTTTAATAATTTTATTTGGCTAAAATGTTTCTTAAAATATCCTAGTTGATTTGTATTTGGCAGACCATCGTGTTTCGCATAACAATAGTATATTAGCCACCAAATTTCTGCGAGACATTTTTCACGGAAAAATTTTATAAATTATTTTACTATTCCAATAGGTTTTGAAATTCTGGAACAGTATTTGGGTCATTAATTATTAAATTGAAACGATAGGAACAACAATGAAAAAATTTGGCTTAGGGGTACTGATCTCTTATTAACTTATGAACTCCATTTCTTTGCCGGTCATGGTGGAGCACCCATCAAACCAAGTCAACAAGCTTACTCATATTTAAATTGTAAATATCTCGTGTATTGGAGCAACATAGCTCTGGCTAAATCTTCAGCTTTAAGTTTTTTAAGAGAGTAAAGCCTATAAATTCTTCACGTACATTGAGATCATTATCAACGAAGCGAACACCAATCAATAGCTGTTCTGTTCCGGATATGTCTGCTGCCTCGTCTGCTAAAAGAGAGAAATATTTACAATTGTTTACTTCATTCAAAATTTGATTACATATCAACTTTCCACAAGTAAATATAAGTTCATTCTGAATCAATGTTCAATAAGAACAACATCTCCAGCTTTTACTCTGAATTTGAGCAAATCGGAAAAATTGACGGTATCTGCAGTGCTACCTCTAATAGCGACATCATAAGTGCAACAAAATATTAAAGTAGAAATTATAGGTGCCAATTTTTGCCTATTTTTTTAATAAATAAGAGCTCAGCAACATGCAGTTGCTCAGTTACACTAACACGCTTATTTTATATTATTCGTTTTAAATTCCTTGCTGCTACCACAATCTAATAATATTAGATTGTGCTGCTACTGAGGCATCTTTATGCCATTCTGAATTTGCATGGACTTTAGCACATGAATGCATGTCTTTATATTTTCTAAATATGTCTCTTTTGATAGAATGTCTAAATAAGCCACACAATCTACAAAACGATCGTTTCAATATTTTAGGAATAGGCCCCAGCAAGGAAAGAAGTTTTTTTCCTCTTTAGCATCTTTAAAATTGTACATAGTGGTGGTTTGTACGGTTTTGTTAATAAGTCAAGCTTTAATCTTTAATATTGATTCCAATTATGTAATTTCCAATATCTAGGACATTTTCCTCCTGGTACACTATATCCCAAGTATCAACACTACTAAATTTAATATCAATAACAAGATTGGCTTCAATACCACTTGAATTATCAGCAACATTACTAGAACCAGCACTAAATGGGTTCGTAGTTTGTTCAATCACAAGTGAATAACTTTTTCAATCTTAGGCCTTTTAATAAGCTTATCCATATTTTTCAGTGTTACTTTGTCAGATAATAATAATATGTATTTTAACCTCCCACTACTTCTTTCGGCTTCTCAAGCACGCAAGCAGTTTACCTCTCTTCCAGGATATTTGCCAGAATTTTTCCATTAACGGTCCTCAATATCATCATGTATAATTCCTATTCAAGATGTAGAGCAATAAAAAGCTACTTCATCTAAAGTCTTAATGCTTCTGGTTTTTAAAAAAAATACATACAATTCAGAATTATTTTCAAACTTGTTACGATTCTCAGTTGGGGCAACAACGAATGTATGGATGGGGAGTATACATGAGCGACATTACAAATTAAAAGAGGGACCAGGGTAGGCGCCTTGGCCTCCCACCACACTCAGCCACACCAAGTACCCTGAGTATCTCGAATGAAAGGAAATATAGGCTTTTCAGTATATATCATATATAATATAATAATAATATGTAATATATATAATAATACATATAATATTATATCTAATATATCATCATATAATATATATGTATGCTCAATATATATAACTCTTTATCTTCTTTCTAACAATATATATTATATATATAATATGTAATATATATATAATAATCGTTTATTAAATGATCTTAAAGAAATTCAATTGTGGAATTTCTCATGATTCAGAAACCTGGGAATACATGAAGCTACCACGCCCCCATAACGATATGTATATGTAATAATATGTATATATATATGTATATATATATAATATATATATATATATATATATATATACATATATATACATATATATATATATATATATATATATATATATATATATATATAACGAAAAAAATATACATATATAATATATTTATATATATATATATATATATATATATCTATATATATATATATATACTATATACTTTATATAATTTATTTAACTATATAACTGTTGTGAAGTAAATAATCATGAATCTATTCGGATATCTATCTACACACAAAACTCCACATCCGATGAGACGAGGCTTCAGTATATTAGGTGACAGTGCATTTTTTAATGCCTGTTAATCATCTGGAGTTACCACTGCTACAAAGTTCAGTATTAAATGGCTTAGACATCTTCAAATTTTAAAATTAGCATAAAGTTTTACTCATAAAAAATTCCCTTAATAAACACTAGGTTTTTACTGCAATGTATCTAATTTAATCTTTAATTACACCTAGGGAATATTAAATCCTAAAAAAATATAACCTAACATTAGTAGTTTTACAGAACTACAACATATATATATATACTATATACTATATATATATATATAATAACTATATATATATATATATATATATATATATATATATATTTAACTGCTGCTCTTAACTATGCTATATATATATATATGCAAAGATAAAGAAGGTGAGAGAAGATATCAGAGATTTGGACGGTGATATTTTGGCTTATGCGGATGACTTGGCATGCTGGAGCGAAGAGGGAGACAGGTTGAGAGAGGTAGTGATAAGTTTTGCCAACAGGCTGAGAGAGGCCGGCTTGAATATAAACACAGAAAAGACGGAGATCGTGGGTAGAAAAGAAGGAGGAGGAGAGTTGAGAATAGAGGTAGAGGGGACTGAGATAAAAATGGTGAAAGAAATGTAAGTATTTGGGTGGACTATTTGGAAAGAGGAGCGTAAGCTGAGAGGGAATCCACCGAGTGAGGATAAAGCTCAAAGTATTAAGAGGGAGGCAAGTAAGGAAAAAGTGTCAATCCATGCACAGAAAAAGGATAGACTCAAATAGAGTGTGGGGAATTAGAAAAGGTGAGTAAATGTTGAAGGTCGTAATTTAACACCGTTTTACCTGGGCAGGACATGGGTACGACCACAAGAGGATATTGGGCTCTGATCGGCGGAGATGCTACGTTTGAGAGCGATAATGGGAAGACTAGGAGAGACAGACAGAGAAACGAAAAAATAAGAGTTTATTTTATATGATTTAAGTCAAAATCAAATAGGATGGATGCAACCAGATTGAGGTGGTGGGGACATCTGGAGAGAATGCAAGAGGGAAGAAGTGGCCAAAAAGAGATGGGAGTGGAGACCGGAAGAAACGAAGGAAGACCTAGGAAGAGATTGGAAAGCTCGGTGGAGGACTCATTGAGAAGACATGGATTGCCGTCGATGCAGGAGCTGAGGGAAGATGGAGTTTTGGAAGATAGAGGAAGATTCAGAAGAGTGCTGGCCCCGCTGACAGGGTCTTGACCCTTCCTGGGAGCGGTTGTAAATATATATATATATATATATATATATATATATATATATATATATATATATATATATATATATATATATATATATATATATATATATATATTTTTCTTCTTAACTAACTATATATATATATATATATATATATATATATATAGTATTTTTAACCCTGGTGTTTATTATTGATTTATAGGATGTTGGCGATGATGGCAATTTTCAACTATTCGTTATTGCAATTAATAACAAGTTTTAAAATTGCATCTTGGGGTGAGGGGGGGTAAGGTTAGATGTACTTTTATTTTAATAAATACACTATTTAAATAAAACTTGGTACATTACGCACCAACACCTTCATACATACACATAACATATAAATATATATATATATATATATATATATAGTAGTGTACTCTATATATAACTATACCATATGCTCTGCTATATACCACTAACAACCAGTAATATACCATACAACCAGCAATACTAATATCTATCATAATATATATATACTCCATAATAATAATATGTACTATAACTTTCTTTACCACTCTCTCAAATCAATCAGTGATCAGTATTATTAATTACTCAAATTCAAAGTCAATAAACATATAGGGAAATAACTTTATAACACTAAAAATAGCAATACATATTCGAGCTTTCGCTTGCGATTCGCGTCAAGCCACTTCGGGAAACAAATGTTAAAGAGCCATCACTCCAAAAATAGGCAACAAGTGAAGTGGCTATTGGTTGGTTATTTGTTTATTTTTTTTATCTGTTTAAAGTTTTTTGACGAAAGTATAATGGAATTTTGAATTTGGTCAAGCCTTAAATCTCCTGCAGTTTTGTTGAAATTAGGCGTATTATGGATGTAAATGGATTCTATTATTTTCTTTTTTTGTGTATGATTTGCATGTTTTAACATAGAGATATTTTGTGTATTAATGTTACGGTTTGTGTTAGTACGATGATTACTAAGGGCAGAGTTGGTGTTGTCAGTGGTAAGATCATGTGTGCGTGTGTAGGTGTCTCTGGCATCTACATACGTCACGATAATCATGACGTAACTAGGTGTCGCTCCGGTACTTCCCACTACTGTATGTATTTGTGTATATGTATTTTTTTTTAATATTTATTTATATAAAAGAGCCCGATAGCTCAGTGGTAGAGCACTCGCCAAACAAAGCGAGGGTCCCAGGTTCGAAACTTATCGGGTGGGAGAATGTGAGCTATTCCTTCTCCTAGAGCTTGGCTTCGTCCTGCTCGGACGTTAAATGAGTACACCCCCTCATAGATTAGGGCTCTGCACGTGAGCGGTGGTGTTTATCTGTAATATATATATATATATATATATATATATATATATATATATATATATATATATACTTACTATATATATATATATATATATATATATATAACCTATATATATATATATATATATATATATATCAAAGGCACGTGGTTCATGGAAGCAGGAGGCTACGCAAACCGTCTAAAGATTTTTAAAAAATTGAAATAATTCAATCTTAAACAATTATATTTATTACAGTTAATCATTCTATTTTATCACATTTTTAATTTGAATAAAATTTAAATCTGAAAATAGGATTTAGTGCATCCAAGTTGTTTCCTCATTCATTAGGTCAAGTTGAGACATAGAGAGAAGAGAGAGAGAAGAGAGAGAGAGAGAGAGAAAGAGAAAGAGAAAAGAGAGAGAGAGAGAGAGAGAGAGAGAGAGAGAGAGAGAGAGAGAGAGAGAGAGAGAGAGAGAAGAGAGAGAGAGAGAAAGAGAGAGAGAGAGAACAATGTAATCTGACAAAATATCATATAAGTTAATGACAAAAAGAATACTTTAAAGATAAAAGCATCCTTTTCCCTCTGAATTACTTTTTTTTTTTTTAACAATAAATCATTAAAAATTAGCTTCTTCCTATTCAAAAAGCACATTTTTCCGCTTAAAATACGAAATTTATTAAAAACATTAAAATTCTTTAAAAATATTTTACTTAAAAATTTCAAATTTAATTTAGAAAAATAAAACACATATCGTATGTTAAATCAACTCTTGAAAGCTTTTACCTTCTCAGCGTCCGTAGTCCGTACGGCAGTGACGTCACTTAGTGTGGAGAATTATATCTTTTTCACATTGAAAGAAATCGAAGTAAAATAATAAATCAAGCAAATATATGCTTTTAATAATTATATGCTATAATATTAAATAAATTTCGAATAAATATTCAAATTTAATTAATATTTCTATGAATCAAAATAATTAATTAACAATAGTTTTTAAAAAAATTGTCATATCTGGAAACTATCTTATGAGCGAAGTGTCAATTTTTGAAATTTAAGAGCTACATATTATTTCAGCTTAGCATTATCTATTAAGAAAAACCTTTAAAAAAATAAAAATAAATTGCATTATATAAACAAGTAATAGATTTATTTAATCAAGGAAGAATACAGAAGATCAATAAAAAAATATTTATTATATAATAAAAAAAAATAAAAATAAATTATATATATATATATATATATATATATATATATATATATATATATATATATATATATATATATATATATATATATATATATATATATATATATATATACTAATAACCTTACTATATATATATATATATATATATTATATATATATATATACCTTATAATATATGTAATAATATATATATAATATATATATATATCATATATATATATATATATATACTCCATAACATATATATATATATATATATATATATATATATATATATATATAACTACTCTTTGATATACTATATATACTATATACTATATATTCTTTCTCTTTCTTTATCTACCTTATTTTCCCAAGATTGGGGAGTAAAGGCGCTTCAAGCATCGGAAAAAAAGCAGTAGGAGAATATGACAAAGTCGAAGAAAGCTAGCCTTACCGCCTCTGTACCATTAATTAGTGAAAGCTCGTCACAGACAAGAAAATCCACCCTAAAGCTTCATGGGACACCGATGGACCCTCACTATGCGAGCTTATTAATCAATCAATGTAGGGTTCATCCCTTGGCCCAGGTGGGCCACAACCATGCCCACTCACAAAAAACCTATTCTCTATCATGCACCTTTATTCTCGCCTCTGCCAAACTCACATTTCTCTCCTTCAGACATTCGTTCACCGACTCAATCCACTTTTCTTTGGTCTCCCAGCCGGTCGGTTCCCAACACACTCTCCACTATACATCCCTTAACAACAAACTATATTCATCCTTTCCACATGACCAAACCATCTCAACATACTTTCATTTATTCTCTCATTTACCCCTTTCTTCACACCACACAACTCTCTAATACGTTCATTCCTCATTTTATTAATTCTTCTCACACCTAGCATGCCCCTAAGATTGTAATGCAGAAAAACTTTCTATATTAGTTTCTTATTCAAGATCATTGTCCAGTATTTTTGCACTAAAAGTGTTACAACATACCCTCATGTAAGTCTCTAGCGCACTCAAGACTTAGTCCTTTACATTCACCAGCTTGATTTAATTGTTCAGCAACCTTCCTCACTGCCATTCTAGCTTTCTCTACAAACTCTGCATCATCCGTTCCCTTCTCTTCCAACACATGCACCTAAATATTTAAACTCAGACACTTGCTCCAGCTGCTCACCATCTAACATAACTTCACACTGAGGACTATCCTCACTCACAACCATAACCTTACTCTTATCTACGTTTACTTTCAAACCCCTCCTTTTACATACCCTGCCAAATCTCTCTACCAATCCTCTCAAACTCTCTTCAGATTCGCCACAGAGAACCAAATCATCCGCATATAATAGGTAGGCCCCGCACCTCTACTCATCTCCATTCTCCATCATTCTTTCATTTCCTACCAGCCCCACCTCTAATTCTTTCTTAACCCAATCCATATACAAATTGAATAACCAAGGAAGCATATATAACACAACCCTCTCTCACTCCATTATTAATCCTAAACCAATCACCTTTGACACCATTTATTCTTACACACGCTTCACTATCGTCATACATACTTTTGATTCCATTCAGAAGCTACCACCAGCATATATCTCTAATACCTGCCATAAAGCTATTAACTCTATCATGCGCCTGTTGCAAATCAATAAAACTAGCAACATTTTCTCTTTCTTCTGTTCCCCTCATTTTTCTCTCAATCATTCATTGACTGTCTCCCCTTGTTCCTGGTCCTCTACCACTCCTAGAAACACCCGCCCAGTTTCGCCCCACCAAGTCAGAGTCCTTCTACAGAGTCACTCAGACACCCTCTTCAGACCAAAATGCCAGCATACCTTCCTACAATAACCTCAATAAACTTATTCCCTATAATTTCTACAGGTTCCCTTTCTCCCTTACCTGCTACAAAGGGGGTACTATATATATATATATATATATATATATATATATATATATATATATATATATATATATATATATATATATATATATATATATATATATCTATATATTTGTTATATATATATATATATATATATATATATATGTATATATTTTTAAATCTCAATAAATATACACATATTTTTATATATATATAAATATAATATATATATATATATATATATATATATATATATATACATATATATATATATATATATATATATATATATAATATATATATATATATATATATATATATATATATATATAATATATACTCTTTACTAATATATATATATATATATATATATGTTCGAATTGCTTAAATGCTCAATAAGTAACACGTTTTATTTCCTTGTACAAATTGTAATGGATACACTTTTTACTCATGTTCGTCTCTTTTCAAGGAAACGTATATTAAAAGTCTATCAAGAGTTGTTATCGTGTATTTTTTCATACCATCTTTTTGCCGACCATGATGTGATAGTTATATTATTGATTGTCATAGTTTCATTTCAGTAGGTACGTAACTGTGCTTCATGCATAACTAGAAGTGTTCTGGATTCGGCGGAATCCAGCCATTTTCTCAAAGATCTTGTCTAAGCCGAATTTAATGTGGATATTGGCCGGATCATACCCGAACTTTTCCCTAGAATTTGTTATTTAAGAAAAATTTCATTGCTGCCAAAGGATTTATCGCATATGTTATATAGCTATACTAAATCC